>JAHZNB010006343.1:0-11419 GCA_027744295.1 Callyntrura guangdongensis
TTCACTAACCACAGTAATGATCCTTCCCTCCCTTATAGCCTATTCCTTACATGCACAATGCATATGAAAGATTTAGCAGCTGAAAATCGAATTTTTTACTGAGCTTTTAAACAGCAAATGCAACGGCTTCTAACAAAAATTATTTTTCTGTGGCCACTTGGCGTTTCACTTTGTGACTTCTCTAGCGAACTATAATACGGTCACTTATTTTATCACTTCCTATGTCATCATTTTTAATTAAGGACGTACATCAATAGATGCGTAAACAATGATATTAACATCGAAGACAACTAAGACAAGTTTAAATTAAAACGTTGATTGATGGGCCTCTACCTATGCTATTTTTTAATACAACTTGTAGCATACAAGCTCTTTCTTTGGCATAAAATGGTGGCCCAACTTTATGACTCGACTCAACACAGTGCCTTGAAGTGTTACCTACCGCATTCAATCTAACACTTTATGATATTACATTTACATTGTAGAGATAATTTTAAAAAGTATAGTACAGATAATAACTACCAAAATTTTACTCGTACTCAACTTCAGCAGTTCTTGCATACATGCAGTCGTTGGTAGTATAATAAGTACTTGTGATATGGCGATAAAATACTATTATTTTGTGACAAAGTATACGGTGGCGCTAGCACAGATAACCTACAAACATTGCAAAAAATACACATTAAAAACTTTAAAGCCCACTCGGTTAATTTTCTTTTCTTACGCTGGATTATGGAAACCCTTGAACACTCGCGTGATTTTACACAAAAGACAAATCCGTCAATGGAAGGAATATTTTACATGTAAGAGCAAATCTTTAGCTTTCAAAATCCTTGCATTTTACCTTAAAACGTCTTACAGGAAAACATGATCACACGCGCGGCGCTTGGGAAATCTCAAATAATAAAAAGTGAAATAGGTATTTAGCAAACAAAACAATTTATTTCATTTCATTATTTTCGTTCTCAGATGAAATACGTACACCGTTTTCATGTACTTATTTTACGTATTGTTGTTTTACTCATGCTGGTCACTATATAACGTAGAAAGACAAAAATTATGGTAACGTTGAATGTTTCTCTGATTATATGTACACTTATATACCAGGATCATGATTTTGATGCAATGCTTCAATGTGATATCTTTTTAATACAACTTTTATATAAAAAAGTACTAAAAATACAGAGTTAAGCTTTGTCGTGAAAATTAATGACGATTTATAAAAATGGCATTTCACTTGCTACTTATTGCAATATCATTTATAGAAGGAACACAGGCAGTTTTGTGTATTCTTGTACTTAAAATGTACTTTTAGAATGATACATTCATTTGCGTAATACCAGACCTACTGAAAAGGTATAATAATACAAAAAGGCGGAAACCTTGTAAAATGATACGCCAGTATGCCAGCTGTATTTAGTACACAGCTAATGATTCTGCGCTACATAAAATTAGTGAAGGCAGCCTAAAATCTGAATTGTCAGCTTCTGTACTGTATATGTTTGTAAAGAGAGATACATCGTCATCGCGGTAACGGGGGTCTTTTTTATCATTTACGACTCCCTAAGAAAAGTGAATGTTTTGCCATATCTGTGTGTTTGTAAGCAAGTAAAATATAACATGAACCTGGTTTAAGGGACTGCTATGTTCCTTCAATAATGATAATGACATCCCAATGTGTTCGCTTACAACTTTGTTCTCACAAAAATATTCTGTCATTTTGGGCAATTTAATACAGTTCGTGTCTAAAGCTGACTGCTGGCTTGGAATTATGTAGGCACAGTATCCACCAAGTCAGTTTAGATACCACGGCTGATTGTGAGTATACATCAAGCTGACATAAGCAAATGGAAACAAGAAAATGAATGATAGGGAAACTCATTGAGCGTGACACACAGGTACCTCAAATTCATTGACAACGAGATGTGCATGCGTGAAGTGATTCAGGCGTCTCATCATGCTGCATATATTTTTAGCCTTACACAGATTATCCCGTGAGGAACGAACCTAACCAAAGAATCATCGTAAAGATTTAAAATGGTCTTACTTTGCGCAGTTACAACATCAAATTGGCACGCATTTTTGCTGTCTGTAATAGAACTAAACTGTGTGGCTATTTATCATTCACATTATTTTATTCATAACTGCAGAACTATCGTCAATGCCTGTTTTCGTTTTCCACATGTACATCAACCAATGTGGGAAGTTGCATTGACAAAGCTGCTAAAGTTGCAGGGGATTGAGATTTTTAAGCCAACTTGAATAATTATGTACAGCATCAACACAGGTAGACAAACTAAATGCAGGCTTTTAAAGGGGCATTTGAAGTTTATCATGAATCATGATGATGGTAAGTTGTGTAGCAAATGTCTTATCTGATGTAATTATTTTTACGGCAAGGCCGCTGCCCGGCTGCCCCTTGCCATTCGCGCTTTTCAATTTACTAATCATAATACTATAATTTGTTTTACGCAATGCCTTCATATGTACTTTTATCAAATGTAGCATACAATGAGTGCATTATTAACAAAGTTAAAGTAAAGATGACTGTATTTATTCAGTTCTTTTCACAGAGGAAAAAGAAGAAAACTACACAAGGCAATACGTATATAGTATTCAGATAGAGGAAGGAGAGCAAGTGCAAGAATTGTAAAGATTTCAATAGCGAAGTGAGAGAAAATTATGAGGAAAGCGGAAACAAGGAAAGGGAATGATAGTATAAAAAATAGAAGTGAAATAAACATGAATCTTATAAAACTATGCGATATATAAAACAATATACTTCCTAGATATAACTTACTAAAACCTTTAAAAACTAAAATTATCAACAAAAATATTCTACTGAGCTACTTTTGAACGAAATAATAGTTCTTAAGGAATTTAGTTAGACTGGAAGGTATACTGGAAGCCGTCTGGAGTTCTGTTAAGGTTGAGCTTGCCTGGTGGGAAGAAACGGTTTGGGGGTTGGGTGGTGGTTTGGTATTGTTGTTGTTGGTATTGTGGGGCTTGTTGTGGTGGGAGAGAGTTGTGGTAGTTTTGGAAGTTGGCGGATGGGCGAGAAGCTGGGGCTGGTTGGTTAGGGTAGTTTTGGGTGTGGAGGTTGTTGTTGTACTGGTATGGAGCCTCATGAATGTCTGGGCGGTATTGACCGTCCTCGTTGTTGTTTCCCCTGTAGTTGGATTGTTGTGGGGCAGAGTTGTATTGTGGTTGAGGTCTGTATTGTGGTGCTGGAGCTTGTGGGATTGGGGCTTTGCTTGGGGTCAACGTAACGTTGTCCTGCAACTGCGGCCACGAGGGCGAAGATAACCTGGAATTGCAGAGAATTGTGAACAGTTAACACTTGACACTATCAAATTCAAAACTGTACTGGAAAATGTTTCGTAAACTAATTTTGTTAATTCAACGGAAAATTTTCATTATTTTCAACTTGATTTGTTAGTATTGATGATGGGATAGTCACTTACAACAGCAGTCTTCATTTTGGCTACTTTTTTTCTTGGGAATCCAAAAAAACTCAGACTTTGCTATACCTTGCAGAACTCCAAAAGGCTGAATGATGACTCTGGACACGTTGATCTCGCCTTTTATACAAAGTGGCGATATCCATGTAAAAATCACTTGACCGAGTCTCGCTTCTCGCTGTCTGTACTCACCTTTTGTGTGATGGCTGAATAACCCAAATTAAAAAAAACTGGACTAGTATTGCTGGAATAGCCGACCAAGTTCCAACGCAGACAGCAGCACCCATCTCACACCTATTTTAGACATTTTCTTAATATATAATTATTATTGTATCAATTTGAGTTCAACTTTTGCCCCTGCCTTTTTCGCCATTTTTTCTTGTACTTCCCAATTTCCTACCTCCATTGTACCGTTCAAACTTGAAACATTACCTGTATTAAAAAATAACAATAATAACATGATAAACAAGGGAGGCAGCATATTAAAATGAGTTATACGCACACGTAGAAGTGACCCCCACACACTTTGTACTTTATAATGACGATAATAATCAGTTCAACAAAGCATTAGTTCTATCTTCATCACGTCGCTGTTCTCCATTTTTCTACCTGCCAACTTCCCGTATTCCTTTTAACGGCAAGGAACAGAAACTAGTAGGACGAGTGATGTGGACAGCCCAGTTATTAAAAGCAGACCAGAAAGATGCAACAGTTTGTCTTCTTCATTTTTTCCATAATGTGGTTTCACAGCAGACCCATCTGAACTGTTATAATGTGTCATCATCCTTGATTTTTCTATCTTGTTTGGTATTCACTAGGTACAGTTATATAGGCGATCATTGTCTCCAATATGCAATAGTGGGCAATGCGGTCATCACCCAAATTGCCGAGTTGAAATTTGCATATTAAATTTGCGCTGTACAAAGAAGCTGCACATATTCTATCTTGCAAAGTTACCTCGTCGCGTCGTCTGTGCTCCATCATAACAAAATATCATCGTGGAAGTAAAGTTAGTGACCAGCAGAATCGTCCATGAACACATATGCGTGAATACCAACACCAACTGCGATATGATAATTAGAATTGGCGATCGAACAGATGAAGAAGACGAAGAGGAAAGAGTTGAATGTCAAGGTTTGACTTGACTAGAGATGGAAGAGCAATCAAAAAAGCTGTGTGGTGTGGTCATCATCATGGTATAATTCCATTTTATGATATACATTATCAGTCACAGTTGAAGACGATGCTGTTAGACAATAAGATTGTTCAATTTTTGCCGACTGTGGGAGCGGGAAGCACTGCCTTACGCATTCAACACACCTTTCAAGATTTAAGAAAAATACAACAATGGATAATANCATTCAACACACCTTTCAAGATTTAAGAAAAATACAACAATGGATAATAGATGGCAAGTGAACTATACACTCACAAACCACTTTTGTCCTGAGCAAACGCTAACCCCTACAATCAAATATTCTTCATGGCGGCCAACTATAATTGTTAAAGCACAGTTTAACCGTAGAACTATACAACAATATAGCCAGTATGCGGTAAAGTCAATGATGTGGACTGCTATACGTTATCTATGCTCTCATCGTCTCATCATTCAATATGCAACAATTAATCTTTGGTTTATAAAATCATACAATCAATCATCATGTTAGACGCAAAACGTGGGCAAGTTAAATTCTCATAAATTCAATGTTTAGCACAGCAGCAGCTTATTCTTTATCATTTACCGACTGCACGTACATACCTACATAATGAAAGTGCATTTATCCAGTTATCCTATCATGTCAAAGTGTGTATTGAAATGGTATTATAATGTCAATTCTGTTGTCAGTGTAGATAGAAATGAACAATTTTTTGTTGGCTTGGTCAGTTTGTTGAATAATGAATATAAAATTAGTACTTAACAATGCCATCAAATGCTGCTTTTATTAAAATCATTGAATTTACAACGTATTTTATGGCTTCTAATTTAATTCACTATGCTCATTTCATTTCCCAACAAGAAAACGGTAGCTTGACAATCACGTTAACCCTTTACAATAGCATGGCGTCTCAAAGGGAAGAAATGGTAATGAGTAATGATATGTGCATGTACAAGTCTTATTTGACAAGAGTGTATTTTTATGCAGGGGGTAACAAAAAATGTCAGTGAAATATAATGCTACCATAAACTAAAGACAGCATTTATACACTCCTAGAAGATGAGGAGGATGATATAAAGTAGACAAACAAAACAAGAATGCTCCACATATCACAAACAAGAACGATGTCTGAAAAGTTAATATAATAGTAATTAGCGCCTTTGTTGGAGAAGAGCTTTAACAAATTCCTTTTATCGGTTATCCAGTTACATAGGTGCATAGTATGTAATTCCAATGACGATCGTCTGAAACCATTGTTAGGTATACGTATGCCGTATGCCCATTTTTTGATTAATTTATCATGGCAAAATAAAAGTCACACATGAAAACGGCCCATGGTATCTGCTCCACCTGTGTGCTGGCTGTGATAAATTGTGAACATGTGAACATAGGAAGTTTGATATAAAGATAGCAATAAAAACAACACTTTTATCGCGTATATTCTTCTTCGTTCAAAGATCAAGTACAAAATCAAGCAGGGCGCTGATTTTTTCATGTTGATGCATTCAAGAATTATTCGACCTTGCCACCATTTATTGTCTTGCTTCCGATTTTTTTGTGTTATCTTTTGGAGTGGTACTGGATAATGATCAGACATCTCCATTGTATGAAGTAGGTACATGTTACATGTCTACCGAGACGAACGTGTACACATGTTATATGAATATTTATTGAATATCGTATACGATACACATGCAGTTTTTTTCTCACGCATGTTTTCACATTACGTTAAGATTTAGGCGACAATAATTTCAACAAAAATTAGCTCCCATCTTTGCATACATGCTTTAAAACACGGGGGCTAATCAAGTACAAAATCAAGCAGGGCGCTGATTTTTTCATGTTGATGCATTCAAGAATTATTCGACCTTGCCACCATTTATTGTCTTGCTTCCGATTTTTTTGTGTTCTCTTTTGGAGTGGTACTGGATAATGATCAGACATCTCCATTGTATGGAGTAGGTACATGTTACATGTCTACCGAGACGAACGTGTACTCATGTTATATGAATTGGATATCGTATAGGATACACATGCAGTTTTTTCTCACGCATGTTTTCACATTACGTTAAGATTTAGGCGACAATAATTTCAACAAAAATTAGCTCCCATCTTTGCATACATGCTTTAAAACACGGGGGCTTACGTTGGGATAGTTAAACAAAAGCAATGTTAACTCCAAAATCTCTGAACAGCTTCTTTCGTCATGTTATGTTGGGAGGCTTTGAATATCCATTTTCAGTTGACAAGACATAAAGACGATTGGCCCTGATTTGTATTCATAATAAAAGTAACAAAGGCACAAATGGAGATCTCATCACACGGGCAACGTTGTCGTCGTTTTTTGATGTGAGGATGATGCCAGTAGTGGCAGTCATCATGTAGTGGTAAATTATATTAGATATCAATAATGCATAAAAAGTAGAATGATGATCTGCTGTTCAGCTGCAAGCCATTTGATGCGATGTGACCACACCTTGATCTTGGTTCTATTTTATTCATTTTCTCGTTACCACAACTGGTTGAATTGGCAGTGGTTTGGAACGTTCGTCGAGATCTGTTGTATCCAATTCGTTGTGTTTCTCTACCGAGAAGACATTTATCAGGATATAGTTTATCGTCTTGATTGTTGCATACTCTTGAACAGGTTAACTGGAACTCTCACAGCGATGGTTTCTGGAATGGTCGGGAGTTGGGAACAATAAAAAACACGTGATATTTGCTGACCATGCTTGTTATTTTTATGTACTGGTGCTAGACTCAATGTTAACGATTCGTGATCTGTTGGTTAGTAGTTTCTGCTTATTTCAGGGAACTGTCGATCATTATGAAATTGCAAAGCAAATAAAATATTTAAACGCACGAAAACTGCAAACACGCTAGTAATTACTGAACCATTGGCGGCATGCTGTTTGACCACGTCATTGATAGTCAATTAAGATTGAAAAATAGGACCACGGTTTTAGAATAACCAGTTTTTTCATGTATGATAAATGGTGAATAACCAACCTACCAACTTTATAGGTAGTAGGTAGGTAGATAAACTACATGAATCATGATCATCATGGCTGACAACCCGGTATGTCCGAAGTAGGTTTCCAATTTTCCAACTAGTCACCAATGTAAACCTTTTTTTTACAAGGAATGTTATTTTTCACCTACTTAAGTAGTCAGTGGTAATAGTAATTTAAAAAGTTTTACTTAAAGAAGGGTGTGTACACTGACTGTTGGGTAAAAATGACAAACATATGTACATATATCCGTGGTCCGTCGTGGCGTGACTCAGATTATGGTATATGGTGTGACCCAACCAACAAGAACAACCTGCATTATACGATATGTACGATAATTTTATTCATAAAATCTGATGTGTCCGTTCGGTCGGCCATGCTCACGAATATTTTGGAATAAATAGATGTCTAATACAGTGACAGACAGCCATATGGTTATTGGCTCTGACAAGTTTGAAAATGGTACTTATTGGTAAACTCAAACTCTCATGTGGGAGTAATGACAAGACCAAAAGGTTTTATTCCAAATTAGGTGTGTTTGGTATTTGTTCATTAATCGATTTTATTTCATCAGTATTGCAACTAATTGATTGATTAACTGTAAGCTATATTCGTCATCAAGTACCAATAATACTCTACCTTATAAAGCCAATAACGCCTGTGGAGTGGAAGCCAACGAGAGATCAAAGTACAAAATTCTTTCAACCTTAACGAATAAAATATTAATACAATTTTATAGAGATAGGTTTTATTCATGTGTTAACTTATTTCAGTAATTACAATGTCTGGTCTTCCAACAACAACTTTAAAAAATGGGATTTTGGCTAATCAGTAATTAGAATTCAACAGGTGTTTAAATATTGTTTTCTATAACCAATTGTAAACCTTTCTTATAGCGTTGCAACGGTTTACCATATTGTCTTAATTACATACCTACTTACGATGAACCACTATAAACTCTTGAGAAACCAGGTTAAGTTGAGCACGTGTAGGAAAGTGTCCATTTGAAAAATGACATTTTTACACTTTGAAAGAAATTTTGGATAATAAAGCTTGCTGTAGAGTAACTTGTTCTCTAATGATCACAATTAAGTCAGACTGTCACTTTCAGTGATGCCATTATCCAGTAGATAGCAAGCTTTACGGGAAACCCACACCAAGATCTTTAGTGAGTGAGGGCGAAAGTTTTTTTACATCAGCTTAAACAGGTTATATTGATTAGTTAGTACACGAGATGCTGACGCCGGGTATTGGCATTGGAATATTATTGGAGGTAACTCCAATTGATCAATGAGCACTGTATAATTTTATGGTTGATGTAGTATGTTGGTAGACATTAGATATTTAAGTGATGTTGAGCTATAAAACTGCTGGACAAATGAATGAAAATTGCATTGGCAGTGCCAATTTGGCACTATTGGTAGTTGGTTGGGTATTTGAGCACGTAAATGAATTACCCGACCACCATGCACCATGTTGTTGCCACAATGTTGAAAATTAGAAGTATTTTGTGGACTGGCTAGCCTTAAAGGGAAAAAGTATTTACAAGGTTGATATGTTGTATAAGGACATATTCCAAAATTTATTCGTAATCTAAAGTAGCACAGAAACCACTCAAATTTGTGGTTTTACTAGTAAATACTATTTGTGGTAAAACTAGGAAATTATGATTCTTCTGGGTTCTTAAATTTTTAATTAAAAGCCTAGCCAGAAAAGCACTTTTAATCTGTGACAACTTCCTATTGGGTACAAACAGTACAAAGTACAAACGATAATATTTCACATTCCTACTAATGATGTAGAAATGTGAATCAATTATCGCTGAGTTCTTGTACAATGATGATGAATAGTGATTGTGATTGTAGTAGCTTTTCTTTGCTACGGTTTATTTTGTTTAAAAACTTAGTTTAGTATTTAGTAGTATATACGGTAATGTTTTAAAATGTCTTATTTATCTTATATTTAATCATACTGCTTATTCTATGTTAAAAGAAAGAAAGGAAACGACAGCGTACCGTTGCAGAATAATGCATAGGTACCTCCAGTGAGCTAGAATACATAATTTAAAAGGTAGGAGCTCTTTGGGTACCTCATATATTGAGCATCTTATCTTACATAATGTTGATGTTTATACAGTAAATACACCAAATAAATGGTAGGAAATGGAAAGTAGTACTTTAAAACCCAGCTGTCATAATACCTTTGATTAAGTAATTTAGAAATACAATGGTAAATAATAAAATAAAATAATATGATCTTTTCAGTATGGTTAATTTTCTAAGTAAAATTAATCGACAATGGTATCGAAAAAAGCGCATTGTCATTTACAGGTCATTGATTTGCACGAGTGTACTCATGTATTCGCTGACACGGCCTTTCCGATGTCATCCGATAACTGTTATGCACCCTGCCAAAGTATTTACAGCCCTGCCTATTAAGAAGTAAAGGCAACAACTGTTTTTAAATGTTTGTTTTAACGACATCAATGAATGTAATTGATAAGCCAGCAGATAACATTTAATATACAATTCTATCTTAATTTCCGTACAGAAGTCTCCAAGTAGCCTCATGAAAACATAAAATGCCAAAGACATTGTGCGACTCGCTCCATTATGACAGGTAGCAAACTACTATATTTTTTATCTACTGTATCTTTATACCAGTTGGATTGTCAATATATTTAGTGCATTTAATATCTTACCGTTTATGATTGTACATATGAATAGGTAATGGGAATGGGTTATGATCATGGTGTTAAAAATTAAGACAAGCATTAGGTACATTTAGGTAATCGCAATCAGGTAATCTATATGCAGATTGCAGATATATTGTGCACATTTTCATCATTCGTTTGTATCACAAATCTTTCATAAAATGGGCGCAAAAGATGAAGCAAATAAGCGAGACACCAGATACCTGAAAAAAGTTAGACATTTAACATCACGCTCTAATAACTTTTTTCTTCATCCTCGTTTCCTGCATTCATATAGGTACTTGTTTAACACACAAACAATCTGACAAGTTCATATTCGTACATATAAAATAACAAAAAACACGAACGCATTTAGGAACTCCAAATTGCCGAGTGTTGATGTGACTTTATAATTACCTGAATCACGGTTATCTACCACACCAACAACTTACTTCAATCAAAATTCTAACGACTGGTTTACGTTTTTTACTATCACTGTTAGGTCAATAAGAGAATAAGCAATCAATGAAATAATTAACTACTTGGCTAAACTGACTACTCAGCAGTGTTGATTGTTAAACACATTGTGTAAAAATGAAGAAACCATTTGTATTTCAAATACTCAAAATGACAACATTTTCCCACAATCACCACTCCGTAATATTTTCCACTGTCTATGTGACTATATGACTGTGATCTCGACAACTCCATACCTATACACCTAAATATTTCTGGCAGATTTGATTTTTCCCATAACTCGTGTTTCTCCTGTAGAAAAAGCAAAATAAAAGTAATTGTTCATAATGAAGGCATTTACACCTTCCTTTCGCTCAGCCACTTATGTCATAATATGATTATACGATACAAACTGTTTCAAGCCCTTTGCAACGAGTTGACAAACTCTTGAAATCGTTTCCCATAAACATTATCAAGTAAACATGTAGCATACTTTTATATGATGTCTCTCCCGACTCCCGACAGCTTCATTCCCTTACCAGAGAGGCAATAAAGGACACACAATTTGTGAGTTACCTTCTCTGTTTCTGAAAAGGAAAGATCATTACAGAAATTTAAAATCTGAAGTGTCTATTTGGTTTT
>JAHZNB010006344.1:0-11816 GCA_027744295.1 Callyntrura guangdongensis
GATACTTAAGACTTTTGATGATCACGCGGTTGTGTTGCTGTGATGAGGTAATAGCCATATATGCAATAATAATAACTATGGAATGTACAATCACTTATTATCTCTCGCCGTTTTTTCTCTTTTAACGGCACAAAACGGCTTATTGGGAGATTTCCTTCAGGATAGGTATGAAAAGTCTGCATAATACTGTTGTTCTTGCGAATTATGCTAAAGAAGCGAAAGTGCTAGGTATGTTTTATGAGAACGCATGCCGTGGGTATATGCTCATAGTTTATACTTAATACACTTAACTTACTATATATGTACACATTACTGTGCATGTGCATACTACTTATACTTATTATAATCGCATAAAGTAGATAACTATCTTCTCTGGTAGATGGTTCACTAGATTCACTGTCCCGATAAATATTATAAAAAATTGTAGAGCAACCCATGTCGTAGTAAACTACCATTGTTAAACAAAGCATTGGTGTAAAGGCATGTTTT
Source organism: Callyntrura guangdongensis (assembly GCA_027744295.1). Lineage (NCBI taxonomy): Eukaryota > Metazoa > Arthropoda > Collembola > Entomobryomorpha > Paronellidae > Callyntrura > Callyntrura guangdongensis. Next base: position 490 of record JAHZNB010006344.1, read on the forward strand.
TACTCATCACGACGATGTTCCTACAATTCCAACTACACATAACGTTTTATACGAGGTATGTAATAGGATAATGGGCAAAACAAAAAGGATACTACTAAACAGTTTTTCCAATCACTTTTTTGCTTCTTTTGTTTTACAAAATATGTAATTATCACTCCGGTCTCTTTTATATCCGCCCGTGCTTTACTTTTTTTGGGGTTGGATGTAACACGAAACGACTAATGGGCCATGTATCGAATATTGCTTTGCTGCTCTTTTGATGTTATTATCCGTATCGCTAAAATGGTGAATTACATAATAACGAGACAAGGAAAGGAGGGGACTTTTATGTGTTGCATCTACAAGAGTCAAGAATGTTTTGTTTTTGAGGATGATGACGTCTCGCTGCGTTGCAACTTGCTGCTGCTGTGAGCTATATCGTACTTTGTACTTGTACCTCTAGCAAGTAACAAGATTCATCTGCATCCTATTAAAATTAAATTGCTTCTTCCCTCTGAGAAAGTGGTCCGCTACTCATTATTGTTATTGCTCCATTATCTAGATGTTGGCTGTTTGTGGACCTTTAGTCAGAGACGCAAAGAGTGTCAAACCAGCAGCAGTAATAACAACAGGCCAAACCCCATGCCACAGTTTTTGTACTCTTTTCAGTGATGCAATTAGAATAAATCACAATTTGCAAAAAGTGTGTGGTACAGACAGTAGGTATTTTTGTGTACGTGTACAAATCTGTACACATAGAAAAAATTTTAATGAGAAAATGTGCAACTCAAAATACGCACCTTCTGTGTATTATATGATTTTCTCTTTTCTTCTGCCGGACGAAATGTCAAATATTATGCGTGTTTGTACATACAAACGGTAAAATACGTACCTATTAGTGTTATTGTTGTTTTGCTTTAAAACAAGATTCAGGCTTGAAATTGATTAGCCAGAGGGAAAATTGTTTTGCTCCCAGCTGGTTCATTATTTGAAAAGATAAGGTACAGTAACTGTGCGACGTGTGTGTACATACCATTATTGTCGCCAATTACTCCATATACGTGAAAAATATTTATGCTAACAGATTATACTCATCATGTAACCGTCTCTTGTTTGGATGAGCATATTATGATCATAATTACAGATTACCATCTTATATGGTTTGGAAGCTTTACTTTTACTATATTTAGGGATTTTGGTCCTTCTATCTGACATATACTAAGAGCAGCATTGCGATTATTGCGAAATAGTGATGATTTGTTGTGGATCATGATTCATGTTTTAGATTGGTTTTTATAATCGCTACTCTTCAAGGGATTACTTACCTTTATTATTGTTATCATTGCAGTAAGTGACGAAACTCCTACCTATTAGCAAATTAAGAATAATATAAACATGTGGCCTGACACAATTCGTTTAAAAAAGTTTAAAAGTCAATTTTTCAAAGTTCTTCACTTATACCTGAATGAACATTGACCAACTGCAACTTTGTAAAATAAAATAACTTTGATAAATGTATTTTACTAAATCTTTATAACAGTTTGATTTGTAGTATCTCAATGCTGCAACGTCTACAAAGTAACCTCCGTTCACGGTACGGTGCAAATCATTAAAACCTTGTTTCTATCTGTGCGTTGTTCACGTATTTTAAATACAGGTGAATATTTTATTATGATTATGACCAATAATAACATCTTGCTGAACGCAACACACGAAATGCAGTGTAACAGAAATGAGCACGAAAACGGCACACATCTGTGACATAATGTGTATGCATGTGCACATCATAAGACGTTTTAAGCAATTGATCCTCCGGCAACGTAGCCTACAGCATTTCCTTGCGTTTTATTGTTTCAAGATAGTCTACCGAGTAAAAGATGTAGCTTTTATAAGGACAAGTACATCAGCATCACTAAAGATAACAAAATATACATAATGTGTTGCCTCGTACGTTATGTGAATTTCAAACCCCTTGAAAGGAAAAGTAGTAGGATTGGAGATGTAGGTTTAACTTTTATTATATGAGCACAATCACTTGAATTGCTCACGTCACTACAACAAACTACGTTCTGGTCATCGTTGTTATTACTATTATCATCGTCAACGCAAAGGTTTTTTTATTATTGCCTGAGGCATCCTCATTGTTAGTACATACTCGAACGCAAAGGTTTTATCATACCCCATCGTACAGAAAAATACATGTGTTAAGGTTAATTTTGTTGACGGTAATAATGGAAGCAAGTACAATGTCTAGGTTTTATCTGCATGTTGTATTAAGCGTGTGCTCATCTACAATAGACACTGCACTGCCAACTACTTGCGAACAGGAGAATGATAAAAAAAAGTTTTTCCTTGTAGAAGTCACATTACTTTACAAATTATTTTTTTCCCACTTTCCATTGAAAAGGTTATGTTTTAGTTCATTATTAGAACGGTGCAAATTAACATTGACAAGGAGGATGAGTACAGAAGCATCTCTGTAAAAAAAAGTGTATTATTGTCTTTTAAATGTTTGTGCAAGGTTTATGAGCATGTATGCCCAACGAACGTATTTACTTGAATGCAGCACTTGTGGCCGTGCACTTATGATGACCATGTTATTTTGCACTGATGAAAAAAACTAAAAAATAATTAATGTTGAAAACTGCTGATTCATTTTTTTGTTTTTCTCATTGGAGCAATTCAATTCATAAAACATCTTAGTTAAGCTTTAAAAAATATCATTACTCACAGTGAACTTGATAGCACACACACAAGAGCGACTTAAATGTCGTGTGGTACGAATCAGTTTATACATAACAAAAGTTTAAACCGACCAAAACGCAAACGTACTGCATGTTGCATTACAACATTAATCTAAGCACGGTTATGTATATCCTGTATTTGTATATGTACACAACATCAATTTCAAATTTATAAGAAAACCACAATATTGCCAACAGCATGCAGCAGCCGGCAAAAAAATAAGTAACGATCCCACAAATCCCAAATGGCGGTAGTGAATAGGATTCAGCCGGTATTTCTCTTTTGTTTGTGTATGCACTATGCAACGCGTATTATATCTTGGCTGATTCCTGATTCTGCCAAAAACCACATGCATGCAGTTCAATGAAACTATCTGTCTACTGCCATGATTTTTTCCCTATCTCACCATTTTACACTGGCGTGATCATGACATAATCATCATCATCTCTATTGCTTTTCAACTTCACCAACTACTCACTCGTACCGCTTCCCGCTTGCTAGTATTTTTCATACAAAAAGAGGATAAAAAAGGAACTCAGCAGCTAAAATATCAAATACCTCTAAAACGGATGTTACGACCAGATCTTCAAACCTTTTTGTTGATTCCCGTGCACATAGGGGATTTTGATGTCTATGTAAATAATCTAATTCCTTCCATTCTAACCCATCCCAGCTCTCTCTCTCTCTCCTTATAGTCGGCTTCCATGAGACGACAAACATTGAAGTTGTAATATCCGGATTCATCAAGATTTCAGTACCACAACAAAAATAGTACCTTTGACTGATAAGTCCACTGTCAGTAAATAGCATATGTGGGTGGGTGATACCAATATATTACCTTCAGGGTAGGTAGTTTTGAATGTTTGGTGGTGGCGTAGTGTATAAAGGTACTTGACTCATACTCGTGTCAGTCGTGCCCCATTACAAGCTTTTACAAGCAAACTTTCTGCTTTCATTCATATTTTCAAATTTTCATACACATCGGAAAACTGCTCAGGAAAAGCTTAACATCACGGGTAGTACGGAATCATTTCAGAAGCACCAAATTGCGGAAAAGCATGGAAACATTGAAATCTTCATTTTGAAGTAATAACTTCTAGTGGAAGATCTGGATACGCTCAAGTCTACGAATTCTCTTTCTCTCTTTCCCTCACTTTTGCGCCAAGTTTGAAATGAATCTCTGAAAGTGAAAGATACGAGATAGATATTCATTTATGCATAAATAAATATTGTTTTGGGTCTGTTCTTATATCCTTCCTGCTACTCCTGCCGTGGCAGCAGTTGATAACGATGATAGTGTAACGTAAACTAAAACTTCTGTTTCACAGAAAATCGACGTGCATGTGATTTGAGAAGCATATGAAAACACGGTTGGATGAAAGCTTTTATGTTTTTGTGTATATCCGCAATACACCGATGTACTAATACGGTTGTTGTGGTTTACCACTCGGTTATGTTCCCGTTGTGAATGCAGCGTAGCGGTTGTTGCTTTGTTTCTTTTGCATGTTTTCATTTTCATTTGACCGTATCCTCGAATGATCGAAGATTATTTCGAGATAATACACAACATCGATGTTCCATGTGAGCTCTTTTGTTGTTAGTTTTGCTAGTTGTGTGGTGTGTTTGCCTGTTTCACAGTTTGAAAGCTTTGAGATAACAAAAATACTAATTTCTCAGGGGATCCTGCGTGTTGCAAAGTAGGGATGTGACACCTCTAAATTTGAAACAATGTATACATATTGAAGAGTTACTCAATCATGGTTGGTAAGCCATTCATCATATGACAATGCTCAAATTTGTCATTCACTCCTACTGTTTTTAGCTATCACAAATCATCAAATATCAAGAGAATAATTTTTGCTGCTATGCTGGATAAATGACCTTCCTTGTCACAATTGTTTCTCTTGGCGTTCTTTCATTTTCCAGTGGATGAATGTGGATGAAACATATCGGTAGTAGACCAGTAGTAGAGAAACAATGGACATTGACTGTATAAAACTTCTATTTTTTGAGTACATAAAGTTATGGCGCTGCGTCATATCACGCCATACACCACACATGACTCTGACTACATTCAATATACATACATTAGAAATATGCCACGTATTGAAACAACTGAAAAAAAAACTTTCCTTTGCTTCAATATTGTGGGTTTTTATATTTTCAAAAGATATGGTAGCATTGAGCATTCTCATCTTTCGAGATACTTATGATGGCGTACACAAAAACAATGGGTAATGCAAAAATGCTATTTTCCATTGTTCTCTTCGCCACGAGAACGTCGATATTTTTCGACTTGTGGTGGTTGTCTTTGTCAGAGAGAAAAACCACGTTTTACAACTCAAGCATTCCCATATATTTCTTTGTTCGATTTTAGATTGCCCTTTTGCAAACATCCCTTGTTAGCTCTACAGATTCTATCGTTCTTTTTTTCTCTTAAAAACAAATTGACTGTGTAACTTCCTCAGCAGATAGGTACGCGCTGAGCCTAACTAACTGGCACGATGACTGTTAGTGAACTGTGAATGAAAGAGGCTTCCATATCTATAAATATTATGCAAACTGCATGTACTAACCCTGTTTCAATCTCTGAAATATAATGTTAATGTTGCACAAAGTACTTAACATCCGACAAATCCTACAGGGAAACATAACAGGAGACAGCAAATAAGAGATATGTGTGTAATGTTCCAAAATTTCCACTCATATAAGTATATCGTCCTCTCAAGACTTTTGTTATTATTACGCAGCAGTATATAGAGGAGAGAAAAACACGCAGATAAAAGCTTCTAAACTTCAGGAGAAAACATGTACGGTTTTAACAATGATAATAGTAATAGTAATAGTAACATAAATGCAGCCACATCAACTTTTGCATGCCTTCACGTCTCCCCGGGCTCATCATGAGAAGGATGATGACGAGGATGATGTTGTTGGTTAGCTGTATAGAGCTACCATCCTCCATCCAGTTCTAACTTTTTAAAAATGATACATTGTGTGTAGATCTGTTAGTTTTCTTGCTTTCTTTTGCTTTGCTTGCTGCTGCTGGTATAATGAAACAGACTCGCCGTGGTGGTGTTTGCTACCAATGAACCACTACTACCGCTACAAAATGAATTGCCTGTGTTATGGATTGTAAGCCTGCGTGAGCTGCCTGGAAGCAACTGACGAGATGTAGTGGCAGTTTTTACTAAAAAAAAAAAGTTGTCTGCAACCTTCCATATATTTATATGGACGAACGGGGAGTACCTACATAGTACTCAACTGTGCCTTGTTCTTCTACTTCTTTTTTTGCGGTCCTTAGAGAAGCATTATATTAAAATACTCTTTCTCTATTTGACTTGATTCTTCTCGTCTCCTTCCTGCTCTGTTACTCTGTTGCCCGTTCTTTTGGTTCAATTCCCATGTAACGCTAAAGGGTAACATTTAAAAGGAAAAAGCAGCTATAGGGACCTACCACTACGGCGACTACCATCACTACTCGAACCACTTTTTTTGCTTGTAGCTTACAAGGAAGAACTCAGAAAAGAAAAGAACTTATTAGGCATTAGGTAACACTTTTCTGAGAATGTTCTCCTTCCCGACTGACTGACTGTTCTCCAGTCCGTCAGTTTGGCCGTCCATCTGCAAAAGTATGCACAAAAACAGTGAAATATAATTAAAAATTTGTTTGTGTAGCTAGCTTAAGAAAAAATCGTTAGTTTAAAGGTAATTAAATTCTTTGTATCACAGAGCATGCATGTTTTGAATAAAGTTGCGCCTTGCGCCTGGGTGCATCATCCTGCTGAGCTGTCCTGGAATTGGTTGACCCGACAATGCCATAACAAACATCGGGTTCAAGAAATCAATACCAAAATGTATTCACAATGTGTACCAGTTTATAAAAAATATAAAAAAGCGCTACAACTTTAAACCTTACTCGCACCAGATATTTTTATACGATCACGAACCAACTCTCTCTATATCTACCTATGCCGTGCACACGGTATACATATATGTATGTACATTTTACTAGGATACAATGAGCAGACACATCTTACTTTTCCCCATTTTTCGTCTACACTCATTCCAGAGCAATAGTGCGTCGTCCTAGATTTCTCTACTTTCCCCTTGTTATCTTTTTTCTGTCTCTTTCCCAACCTTCATGTAACGATGTCTTGTGCCTCTCGAGTAATTTATCAACTGGAGCAATAATCGGCATAGCTAGAGATTCCATCAAAATGGTTAGGTGTATTCACATAGAATACGCTGTATAGAATATACAATTTTAGGTACAGCGTTAATATACTCGTTCCTCTTTACTGTTTACTCTACTCCCTGTACGCAAAAGTTAAACAACTTTTTTCCACCACATTTTTAAAGGTTAGTACGCGAGAGAATTTTAGGCAGACTGACAGGNACTGTTTACTCTACTCCCTGTACGCAAAAGTTAAACAACTTTTTTCCACCACATTTTTAAAGGTTAGTACGCGAGAGAATTTTAGGCAGACTGACAGGAGGCCTTAATTTTCTTGGCCCCTTTGTAACATTACCAATGAATACCACATACCACTCTACCAACCAGCACACGACTTCAACACTACCATAGCGTACTAATACACCATCATCATCAGTATCGTCATCATCGCCAACATCAGCCTAGTTTTGTGGTTATTATACCGCAAAGTTTCATTGGGATTGTACTCCGCAACAGACGTATTCCTTGACTCCACGTTTTCTCTTTTCCTTTCTTCACGATTCTCTCTCCGTCTCTCTTCTCTCGTGTTCCCAAAAAAAGTTTTTTCGTCTCGCTTGCTTCCAGTTAAAAGTTTGGTTTTCGGGTACTTATCTATCCTGGCCTGTTATTATTAAGGGAAAACAGACACTAGACACACACCAATATATATCTGCATATTCCCCTCGGTATTTCTTGTAAGTTTAAAACCGTGTGGCATTACTAGGGATTATAATAGTGAACTCTCTTGTTAGTAATATTCTACCACAACATCGTCGTCATCATCTTACTACATTGTACTGGTGAGAGGATATTATGCAAAATAAGTTTGCTTGATGCTATTTCTTTTGTCTGTTTGCCAGCAGCAGCATTAACTAACCAACACGATTATATTCATCGAGGGACACACGACAAAATGAAAACGGGAATACCATCATCATATGGCTCTTTCTCGTCGTCTTATTCTGTTGTTTTCCTACTCGTAAAGGATGGTAGCTGATGTACAGTAGTTGACGATGACGATGATGATGGCACATCTTTTTCAACTTGTAACTGACTCGCTTGATCTTTCGATCTACACAGTTTAATCCCAACAGTTGGTGCTTCTTTTGGGTGTTACTAAAAGTAAAATTATACTTATTTTGATATTGTGTCACTACTACAACTTCTATCATAACGGGCTATTACATTTCAAAGAAAAAATATAAATATATGTACAAAACTTACATAGCTAGAAAATAAAATAAAAGATAGTGTCGTCGTGATGATGATCATGCTGGCATATTTTATGGATAGGTACTTACGCAGACTGTGTGATACGACACTAAAAGTAATAAGAATCTTACATAGCTAGAAAATAAAATAAAAGATAGTGTCGTCGTGATGATGATCATGCTGGCATATTTTATGGATAGGTACTTACGCAGACTGTGTGATACGACACTAAAAGTACATACATCATCATTCAAGTAAAACGAAATTTCCTTTTGCAAAAGAATGTTTGTTTTGTCTGGTGGTGTATCAGGCGGACAGCAACTAAATGAAAAGTTTTGCATCTCACAGTTTCTTTTACAACTATTTTATTATGTATATGATATTGTTTTTCACCATAAAAGTTTGCAGCGTCTGGCTGAAATTTTATAGAAAAAACGCTACATTTTTGTACAATCCAATCTTCTCTTTCAAGTTAATGATGTCTCTGTCTCCCTCCCTCCCGCGCACATTTTGAGTGTAAGGAAGATTCGGGTCGTTACACATATATCTATCTACATAATATTCGTATGTAATGTCGTAGTATTAGTATACGGCAATGTCGTCAACATGACTTTAAAAAGTTTTCACTTGGGATGGGATATTTTTTATGCCGCAGTATTTTAGCTTTGATGTGACCATGTGTAAGCCGAAATAACTAACTTGCCAACGACAATTTACGGTAACATTTTAATATTTAATGAAGACAAGTTGAGAACAAGTTAACCTAAAAGACAAATAGATCTATATTTTATCGTTATTATTATTGGTACAAAAATTTTATGCGCGTCGTACACATCCCGATCCATAAAAAATCATGTTATGTTGGTCACACACGCAGTTAGCAGTAATACGTACGTTCAGCTTGACTATGAGGAGAACAAGGTCGTAAGTGAGTGGGGGGAGAAGTATGAAAGGTTTATGGGTTGGTTGCGCTTATGTAATAATAATACTTGGATAACAAGATGATAATATCAAAACTTATCATCATCAATGAAGACGGGAGGAAGGCACAGACAGCAGCAGAATATCTTCTCAGCAGCTTCCTTTCCCACATTCCATTCCGTCAAAAATTACATTTTGCTGTAGGCTGTTGTGGTGGTACTAAGTAGTTTGTTTTTCCTAACAAGGAAGCATTCATCGTTTGTCGTTGCAGTAATAATACCTACATATATACATACAGCGGCAGTTTAGTGTCACCAGTCGAAAATCGTCGTAAGAAATGAATATGAGTCAAACTGGGTGTTTCATCTTTCTCATTAGATTTTATGGCAGTGTGATGATGACACGACATTACGACTTTTCTTGGTAAAGAGTAACAAACTGGAAAAAAATGCAAAAACTCAACCATGTCAGTGGTAGCCACTCATCTAACTGTACATGTAAAGAAAATATTAAATTGCAAGTGGTGTATTTATAAACATGTCACTATATTCTCCCATTCATAGTTCAGTAAGGTAGTTTTTTTGCCACACCGCTACTTCTTGGTATTGTATTATTTTAATGAAATTGCAAAAGCATACTTGCTTCCATATATTTTGTTAAAATTAGTTTATTGTTATGAAATACATTTATTTTATTGAAGCTGACGTTACTTTCATAAAAAAGTCGCCAGGGCCTGAGTAAAACGAAATAGGGAAAATACGTTGAGGTACGTGGTACGTAAGGTACCTTGTCTAAGAGGGAAGTCTTGTTGACCAACTAAATTCAGTCATGCGGCTAGTGGTGGGGAAAGAGTTGTATTTATTTAACTTTCATAATGGCATAGTATGAATAGAGTATGAAATATACTCACCCAATTTTTATGACAGTTTATTTTGTGTGCCTCTTGAAATGGTTATAGTGTGGGATTTAAGCATACACTTACACAAGCTTGTCTGAAAAAAAAGTTAACACAACATGACTGAGAGTACATACATCGTATTTTCAGTTCGGTCTAGAGAACGGAAGAGACTCTACTGAAAATGTAGGGGGTAAGCACTTGAAGCGAGACTAGAGGATAAACTGAATGAATGTGACGACTATAGGGACTCGAGATTCTTTGGAGCAGTCAGTCAGAAATGCTTTTTATTTTTTTGAAAACTCTCTTGATTCATTTCTAGTATATATTTTGCTACACATTCGTATAATAAACAGGGAAAGTTACTATCATCGTTATTGCAAACTTGTTCTTCAATCTGGGACAGGAAGATGAGGATTTTTTTTGTATCATCCTCTATGTCATTTTTATTTTCTGGTCCGTTCGCTTTCTGAAGATAAAGTGGATTCCTGAAAGAAGCATGTACTTATATTACTTCACTTGAGCAACTTCACTTATACTGAGCAAATCATGGTATATGTATGAATTATGTGTGATTCTGTTTTTGTCAATGTGGGCTTTATTTTTCCAGAGAATGAACAAAGATAAATATCTTTTTCTTTAAATATGTTGCAACTGAAAAAAATATGTCTCCAGAAACGATCATATATCACCGGAAAAGACACAATGAAAATGACATCAACATATCTTTCACTTTTTCATCGTCTTTCTTGAAAATTCAACAAAGGCACCAGTTACTAGTTACACACATCTATACAACCGCGATTATGAGCTTTTGCAAGCATTCTTCCTCGAAATTATATGCAACACTTTTTCGTTCTGATGAATAATGATTGAGTGAATACGATGGTAGTAATGACTTTTTATTATATAGTCCGTATAAAATTTGCAAAGACTTTTATGAAGATGAAGTGACAATTGTAATCTTAACATTGTTTTCATTTTACATTTGCATAAAAATTGACGATCAAAATGTGTACACATTATTACACAATAAGTACAAACCTATGCAAAAATCGGGCTCAGTGGTCCATAGTCCATGGTCAGAAGTAACGACCAAGCACGCCTTTACAATATATCACAGCATCCCTTTATCAATGGTGTTGTCTATGCTCATTCCACATTATGAAATCTGTTTTGCTGATGATAACGCAAAGAAACATTCGCTGAATGACTGATATGACCAGGGTATTTTATGCAGTAGTATGGATTTTAATGGCCACCGAGCTTGAAAAAAATCTTATCAATGATATACTTTAATAGTGTTACACTCAAAATCCTTTGGAGTACATCCAAAGTGTACAGATCCCACGGTCAGTC
>JAHZNB010006345.1:0-19607 GCA_027744295.1 Callyntrura guangdongensis
CTCCCCGTCCCCACATCTCACAGATTTCTCACAGTCCATCGGCAAGTGCAGGTCAAACTCCTCTTGAAATATTTCAAACAGCAACTGATTCCGAATACACCGATCAATGTGCTCCGGCAATGGGTACTCTGGGATGAGATCAGGACGGTACCGGTGAAGCAAGCACTGGAGTGCCGAGGCCCCATTAAACACGTCGCAAATATTGGCAAATCCGATATTGCTCTTGGTCGAGCTCAACTGTTCCTGGAGCCACCTCACCAGCCACTCTTCCGGTAGGACAAAATCCTTGCCCCCTTTCGTACTCGGATCCCGTATCGGATCAAAAATGTCTGTGATGGGAGTGTCGCTGTCATACAGATAAGGAATTTGCCGGGCGTTCACCAGATTCAAATTAATTTTCGGATAGCGCGTCCTTGGATCAATGTTATACTGAGTGTGATCCTTGCTCAAATTCTCGGGGGTGGTTTGACCCAATAGCCGATAAATGGACTCCCGCTCTGCCAGTACCTCCAACACACTGTTGAGGCCTTTGCCCCACTGTCTGATCATCCAGGCAGCGTCATGTGAGCTAAGGAACCCCCTAGCACATCCACTCCCTGTCGGCCAAAATGGTTCTAGTAATGCGTCTCCAATCAAACCAATCAACAGCTTGTGTCCCTTCCGCTGAACAGCCCGACAGGCGTTTTCGCTCGCGTACATGGTCGTAAAGTCAAAAATGGCCACGTCCGGCTGGCTATAATGATTCACAGCAAATTCCAGCTCGGGGAGACGGTTGTCCGTTGCAAAGACAACAGCCTCCATTGTAAATCGTTGGAGAGCTTCCTGATCCACATTTTCAGGAGAAAGGAGAAGCTCCGGTTCAGGAAAATCCTAGATGAAAAATAAAATAAAAAATGAAATGCGTAATATGTATTTTTATATCCTTCATAAAAACATCAAATGATTCCAGCATTTTTGTATAAAAATTTCTGGTTCGGTAATAATAAAGTCGTTATTATCATGTCCATAAGGGGAAAGGATGATGACGGCGATGATCCCTAAATGAGGTCATCCTTTTTCATCTTTCTCATAACAATCATCATCTCTCATTTCCCCTTGTCTTCTTCTTTTAGTCATCTTACCTGGTACAAGAACTGTTACTCGGGAAAGGGAGAGAAAAAAATACGAGAAATTCATCAATCAAAATCCTCTCAACTGGAAAAAATACAGTAATAATAACATGCTAAGCTGAACTGCTATAGTTCTGACGACGATGCAAAAAAAGTCTCCGATTTATTTTAGTCTCCGGTTTTTTATAGCCTCAGTACCTCTCTTGCCCCACTCGCTTCTTCACCGAGAGAAAAATATAATGAAGAATAATGAATACTAATATTGTATTATTATTTCCTGATGATGGGCATAATAAAAAGGATAAATTGATTTTTTCTAGGCCCAGCATATTACGACCTCTTATCATTCGACTCCATATTTTCTCTTTCATCATTTTTATTCCTGGTGAGAGGGCTATCCTACTACTACGGCACACACATTCAATTTTCTACGCTACCCAGAATTCAATTTGCTGAGGTAGTAAATAAAATGACAGTTTTATCCTTACAGTTCCCCGCTGCTCCCCTTTTTCTCTTTTAAATTACACGTACCTTTAGCACCCAACGCTCGTAAGTCAGTGATGACAAAAGGCCACAAGTGGAGCACATTGTTTCGCGACAACTTTTCCCGTTTCTCAATTACTACCACCTTGGCTCCTAGTAGTTGAGCATCGATCGCCGCTCGAAGTCCGCAGGGTCCCGCGCCAATGATAAGAACCTGAAAAGCATGGAGGTGTGTGAGAGGTAAATGTAACAGACATATACAACATAGCAATTATTTTTTAGAGCGAAGGATGATGACGCCAGAAGGAAATCCCACCAATAAAAATTTCTCCGTGGCAGGTCTATTACGAGGCTTCATCACGGACACTGGAATCCGAAACCGTTATAATTTTACGGGGCTACTCGAAACATATTTCTCGTGCCAAAAGTTTGGCATTGGCAGCTTTTTTTTACACGATTTTCCTCTCATCATCGTAATTTCTCTTGACTGTCTCTCTTCTCGTCTCCTCTCAAAAATCTTGTGAGAGTGTTCTTCGTCGTTGTTGGTGTGGAGCAAGTAGCACACATTTGGAGAAGAACAAAGGATTTCTTCACACAATCAGAGAGAGAGAGAGAGAGCGAGAGAAACGGAGACAAGCGGCTCATCGTTATCCTCGCTAGAGCATCATCATGTCGTCCTCACATTCCCATAACATTATTTATTTTTACAAGCTTACCTTTGTATTTGAACAGTATCTTCCCCTCGCGTAACATTTGTCTGCTGCTTTTTTCTCAAATCTCGACCACAGCTCTTCCGCTCGCCAAGATGGAATCTTGCCCTACAAAAACAGACAGCCAGAAAAGGAGCGAAGCAGAGAGCGAAGAAAAAAAATAAGAAAACGAATCATTTACTTTCAGTGTTTTTTTCTTTCTTCTGGTGCACAAAAATATAAAAATATTCTCACATTATTACTACTTTATTGTGAAAAAAATGCACTATTTCTGCATATAGACGTATTATTCATCTCCACTCCACGCACAAACATTGAGAATTTCACCATTCATTATTATTACCCCAGGGTCACCACCAAACCAACAGCCACACCCACAAGAGATAAAAAAAATATAACCAGACTTTTCCTTTACCGCGTCTTTTTCAAACTTAAACTCGCGTCGCGTCATTCTCCTCTTGCTAAACTCTCTTTTTTTTAAAGTTCTATTTATTTTCAAAACTTTTTTTGCCTTAAAGAGCCTTTCACTCTATAACGTTTGTGTAATGTGTACATTTATACCGGTAAGAATAGGAATAGCTTGTTGGTTAGCTTATCTTCGAGACTAGCTTTATTTATCGAAGGTCGGTCAAAAAGGAAAGGAAAAATTATGCAAAATGCTTGCACGAGGCTTTACATATTGACATTTATGGATGTAAAAACTTTTTTTCTCCTCCTTCCCTGTTATTTTGCTCGTTTTTTTTCGCAGCGCGCCGCCATTGGTTAAAAAAACTTGAGTAGCAGACTAGCAGACAGACAAAAAAGACAGAAAAACCTTACAATGGTGCTAGCTGCAAACACTAAACCGTCAAAGTTGTTAAAATAAAGCATTTTTTATTCCTTCAAATGGCTTCTTTTCTTACTCTTTTCTTTGCAAAGACGAAAATTTGGAAAACACAGAAAAAAAGAAAAAATAGCAAAACAACAACTAGACTTGTTGTTGTGTGTCTGGTGAGTTAAAATAAAGTAATGAAATTTGAGACTTAAATATGGGAATCGAGCAGTTTTCTCCTACATATATTCATCTTGAACTACAAAATAGTCTCATTTTATTCATCCCGTCATCCATTCATTTCCGTTAAAATGAAAGTTGTAAAAGTTAGATGCTCTTTTTGGCTGGGATCTCTGAGATTTTCTGGATTGGTGTGTGGAGGTTGGGTTGGGTTTGGAACAAAAATTGTTCTGGTTGTTTTTGTGTGCGGGAGGAGATGAACATAGATATAAGTTTAAGTAGAGTTGGATGACTATTTGAATTTGACTATGATGAAGAAGAATATAAGCTGAAAAAACTAAAGGCACGGCAGACACAGACACATCAGTAGTTAAATTTGTGTATTTACTATTTGGAACGCACCCGTATTTTTGGAAAGAACTCCTGGAAATTCGCGGGAACCAATTTGCATACAGAACAGAGCTGTCTGTACAAGGCCAATATATCTTTCAAAGTGTTGGCATTACAAAACTTGTCGAATGTGTCGGAGGCGAGGGCTTGATCATGACCATGACTTTTCCTGGTGCCTGGATCCATAATTCTGTCGTTTTCTTTTTGTAAACACACTTCGGGAACAAAAAAAATAACTTTTTTCAAAGTAAACTCACTGTACTAGAACGGGACGAGATAGGAAGGCACAAGTAAAAATACATAAATGCTGACGATGCCGCAAATCAGAGGGGCAAATGAATGGAAATAAATATAAAAGTCAAGTTGGTTACGGTTTAATAACTAAATTCCAGGAAATAAACGGACTAACAATTTGCATTTTAGGTTTCTAAGAATTTTCGTATGAAAAAAACAATACTTTTGTTTTTTCTGTCTTTATCACGTCAGTTTCAGTGTTTGTCTTGAATTTTTTTTATTTGTGCATTGTTCCGAAGCAAATCCTGACGATTATGTTTAAACTTTTTTCCATTTTCCACGAAAAAATCACACCTGAACTCACTCACTAATATCGAACATTTCAGTGTAAATGGGAACTGCGCCACAAATAATCTTTTTAATCGTTTCTTCAGTTTTCAATCAATCGTAAGTTGGTTTTGTTTTTGATGTGGGAATTAATTCAATACTAAACAGAGTGTTCATTCACTTCAAGGGTCCCCCTGCCCTTCTAGTCCCTTCTCTGCAAAAACACAAAGTCTGTTCCACTTTGGTACAGCCCATACTACCACCTCGAATTGAACGCTGACTCTGACTCTGAATAAAGTTCACGCTGCAATGCTGTCTGTTGTTGCTTCAGACGCAAACAAAGACTAACGAAAAAATGTCTTCTTGCAGAAAATCGAGTTGAGGGTCGCGATCCCCCCAAAGACCTTTACTGCTAGCGAGTCTGTATATACACTGACTGTGTGACACTGTGTCCAAGTTTAAATTTAGGTTACCACAACAGAACACCACCACCACCAACAGTGTCGCATTATTCACTACTTTGCTGTGACTCCTGCTGCTGCAACTCCACTCCACTTGACGATCATCAGATGAGAAGCTGTTTAGAATTTTTTATATGCCGATGATGATGATGGGCTGATAATAACGACACATTGATGCACTACCATCAGCAGCATCAACGCGTTGCAGATGCACATATGAAGTTGACGATAATGATAACAAAGATGATCTGCCTTATTCCCTCCCAACGAACCCTCTCCTCCACATTCACTCCACATTACACACTCCACTATTTAACTCTCTCTCTCTTGAGTCTCGTCTTGTTGTTCTTTCTCGCTGTCTATACATATCTATCTTGCTTCACCGCACTACCATCATCATCATCAACATCACCATCCTCGTCCTCATGATCGCGATCTTTACGACGACTTCAAACAAGTCCTATTTTGGAATATGGAGTGCCGCTTCTGCTCCTCTCCACTACTCCTCCTGACCAAAATAATATTCAATATAGAACGCCAAATGCCAAAATAGACGCATGTATCCCGCTGTACCACAGAAAAGCAGCAACAAGCTGAGCAAAAATGAGATTAACACGGAATTAGATGAGGTGCCAAGAAAAAAATTTGCAAATCATAATAAATAGTGAGCCACGGAGAGAGAGAGAAAAAAACAGACAGGGCCTGAGAGCTGGGGGATGGGGACAGTTAAACAAGCTGTCTCATACAAACTTAAACTTATCCACACAGAAACGACATAACGTTCTATATTGTATGCTTTATTACGCAGATGAAAGATTTTTCATCTAGTATTGACTTTGCGTTGTTTGTCTGTCTGTCCGTCCGTCCGTCCATCATCATTCTACAGGCCAGATGTTTCAGCCGATTGGGTTCAAATCTGGCACACTACCTTAGGGTAATGGCATCTCTGGGATGCAATTTCAGCGAATTTGGTCGACCCCAAGAGGCCATTAGGAGAGGGGGTCAAAATTTAAACTTTATCCAAATTAGCTCAAATTTTTAATAGCGATACTAGGTCAAATGACAAGACAAAATATGGAGCCTGACGAGCCTTTAACAATTCAATCAGCAATCTTGTATCAATACAGCCATTTTCATCTGCGTCTCTACTGCTGCAATTAAAGCAGATTTACTATTATTGTAACATCAATACATTCTCCCTCTATCCTATATTCCATATTCCATAATATAGATATATGTATGTATAGGATTGAGTAAGTTGGACTAGCAAAAAAAAAATTTGCAACGCAATGACGAAAATGTTATGTTATTATGAGAAAATTGATGATGGCGATAATGGGTGGTGTGGGGCATGCAAAATAAAAGCCTGTTTGCTATCACAGTAGCACCGCTGCCACCACCAGCAGCAGCATCCTTTTCGCATTCACCCGCAGCAGCAGCAGCAAAAACCAGACCAAGCAGGCTATAATGCAAGCAACTCTATTATACTACTTCCACTTGAATTTTCCCGTGAAAAGCGAAAACTTGGAAAAATAACATGTGCAATCCGTTAAAGACGCTGGTTATTATACGTCGTTTATTGAACGATACATAATATACGGAAACCAATTCAATACATGTATTTTTGCCAAAAAACCCAGCACCCGCGATTTCATACTTTATCTTTGTGTAAAAAAAATGTTCCCCTCTCTCTCCGTTTTTCAGTTTCTCTTGTCGACAAGACAGTTTTATTTATTAGTGTTTACAACATGAGCAGCCGTGTGGCTGCTGCTGCACCCATTTAACTACCGCCACTAAAACACACAAATCCCCTTTTTTTATGAAATGCATGCAACAACAAAACGTCACGTTAAAAAAACTACCACACTACTGCTACTACTGAATGATCTCCTCTCCTGACGTTGGCAGTTTCTGTCTCCTCTGGCCAAGGAAACTGTAACTTTGTTGGGAGAGTTGGGACATCATCGACAAGCCACTACAGCAACTACCAATACTACTACTGCACAAAAAACAGAGGCACTTTACGTTATTATATGAGACCTCATTTCAATTTCATCACCACCACCACCGTTGCCACCGTTAATATAAAACGGCAAAAAGTGTGCTCACGCTATTTCTTAAAACTCCCAACCGTTGTTCCCAGCTTCCTTGGAAGGAGGTGTTGGAGGTACATACTTACCCAATATTATCATCGTCGTGGGGTAAAAAAATAGACACTCGAGCACAAACAGAGAACTATTATGTGTGTGTAAGCTCACCAAGAGAGCTGACACGACAGAGATACTTTAAAGGGCAGCGTAGCAGCAAACAAAGACACTTGAGCTGAGAAACAGGCCTTATAAGCTTATGATCTTGTTTTGCTCAACAACAAACAGCCTAAGAGCTGAGATAAGTCTGAGGAGTAGGAATCGTTCCTGTAGTTTATGCATCAGTTTTATGCTTAAACTATCAATCTAAAACTAGTATTTATTTACTAATACCTACCCTGGTTATGAAGTTTGCTCATATAATATGGCACGCTAATAATACTACTACACGCCACTACCACTGCTCACCGTTGTAATCAGTGCTCACACTCTTACAAACGCATCAACATCATCGTCGTCGTCTTCGTCATCATCATCATCATCATCATCCCTCTTGTCTCTCACAATATGTGAACCATTTATTGCTAATAATATTACTTACTCCTGTTACCATTATTATTATTGCTATTTTGTGAACTACATAATAGTAACGCGTAATATAATAGTAATAATAATAGTAATAATAACATGATGCCATTTTCTTGCCATATGCCATCCTCTGTAACTTTTTGGCAGGCATCATATAGTCATAATCATCATCGTCGTCGTCGTCGTAAACATGTTGTTTGAAAAGTTCCTGTGAAAAAAGTAAATAAGGTACACACATATTAAATAGGTGTACGTTTATCCAAACTCACCACCACCACAACCACCTATAGAGTCAGCTTGAAGGATATATCCCTATTGTCAATACCTATTTTGTATCTCGAAAGAGAGAGAAAAAAAAGTTTCGCGTCCACCACCGCGCCGTGTTGTTGTCGTTGTTGTAATTGTAATATAACGTATATTCATATGTGCTAGTAGTTCCTCTAAAATAGCGCGCTGGCTGCTAGTTATGTGCTGTGTGTGTAGAACGGAAGCCCTTTTTCTTAACTTGAGTATTGAAAGCATGCCAAATTCTCATAAATGGCAAACTTTACTTTCAGGATTCGTTACACGTTTAATACGAACAACAGAGAGTCACACAGAGAGACACACTCTCTGTGCGATTGCGATTACTACTTCACCGTGGTTATTCGAGATGATGAGGATGATGATGATGTCGGTTGTCGGTAAAGTGGTGGTGGTGGTGTCTCTCTTTCTCCCTGTGTCTCACTCTTGCAGGCTCTCTCTATCGCGGTGTCTTTCCTGTTTAAAAGTTTTGCTTGTTTTTTCGCCGTTTTCTTTGTAGCTCTTTATATAGGACTTGAGCTAATGAAAACTTTTTTTGTTCTTTTTTTTTCTTTATAAAGGATCTTGTATGATCAGGATGATGATATGACTCTCGCTTTTTCATCCGTGTTATACCTATCCTGTGTCCTTATCTTTATCGGTACAACATCCTCAACCATTATCATTATCCTTAGAATCAGACTGCTACATATTCTCTTCTGCTCTCTGCCAATCGGCTCTGAGAGAGTTTGTGTGGTACAAAGTAGGAGTAGATGCACTCACTACGACTCCATATCCAAATTTCCCACGAAAACTGTCGCTGAACGAGAGGATTGTGTGCAAAATTTTATAAATAGAATGATCATGATGATTGTTTGTGGTGTTTTCCGAGGAAAGTCAAAAATGTAAATACTACACCAAGAGACAGAACCATACATGATGTTCTCTCTCAGGGAAGACAGTTTTTTAGTTGGAGCAGTTGCAAGCAGAAAAAAGTTGCTTTTCGGCGTGGTATGTATACCTATGCGCGCCTATAACTACCTACGTATATCTCTAACTATCTGGCTTGTCTTTTTACAACCGACATAAAATCCGTGTCGAGGAAGGAGCAGAAAAATTGTATGATGTATAGGCATATATATATTTTTAAAGTCGGAAAAAAGAGTGGAATTGAAAGTTGCAGAAATACATAAATAAACCGTGGCAGCAGCGGCGTCGTAGCGGTATTATTATTATTGAGAGGAACGCAAAAAAGGTGACTTTTTTGCGTTTCCTCGTGAAAATGTAAACCTATGTGAGGTATGAATATACGCAGTCATGCATGAGTGGAAAAATTGTACGTGAACGAGAAAATGTGAAAAGCAACGCGTTGTCACACAAAGACAACGACGGCCAGAGAGAGAGAGAGAGAGTCTTTTACGCAGAAAAGTGCAGTAATTTTTTTACGGACAGAGCAAAAAATAGCCAAAACCACTTTCAAATAAGGTTCCTTCTGCTGTTGCTTCCTTTTGCAAAAAAAAAACTAACCAAACAAACCCTCCAAAAAACACTCACTCTCAACGACATAAAACGCTTTGAAGGAAATCACTCGTAACGTTGTAAAAAAAAAGTTAGCGCGATCGCGATCACTTCACAGAATGCCGAAAATGACGAGAAGCACAAATAAATGAATGTATGAAAAGTGCCGTTTCTGTGTGAGCGAACTCCACTTGGTAGTAGCACAAAAAAAGGAAAGAGAGATGAAGGATTATAGGATAATATTTTTTTATATTAAAACTTACGCTAGCGGATATAATATATGTGGCAATTATCGTTAATATCACATCACAATCGCACATCACATCATCCCAAACATTGGATTTTTCCGAGCGCACCACCGCGCTGTACCACATTTTACTATCGTATTCCACCTCTCTCTAATAATCCTTAGGGAATAGATTGAAAGCGAGAGAGAGAGAGAGAGAGAGAGAGAGAGGATAAAATAGGAAGGATTTTCCGTTTTTGTTGTGTGATTTGGATTATAAATAAAACTCTCAAAAGAGAAGAAAAAAATAGTAATTTGAAAAACTTTACCAGATCAGCATTTTATAACCATTATTATCGTTTCTCTTTCACTTTTACATGTCGCGACAGAAAACAGTCGTATGTTGCCATCATTATTATCATCATCATCAGCATCATCATCTTTCGGGTAAAGTTTTACGATTACCAATATGCCTGAAAAGGTGAGACTGTGAGACGACTCGCTCGCTTGCTTAAAGCTGTGTTGTTGAGCTGCTTTTTGAGTTTTTTAAAGTAGCGGCAGCCAAAAATATGAGAACAAAGATGCTTAGGTGCTTTCGGGGAGACTGTGAGAGTGGAAGAGCCTCGAGCACGCAGATTTCGTTGAGCTTGCCAGTTGCCAGCTTTTTCATTTACAGGAGCTATTATTAGGTAACGCTGTACAGCGATACCTACTCGTTTTGTTGCTTCAGACTGTATGGTCCGGCTGTTCCGGCCACAAGTGTTTTATCATAATTAAATTATTAGGATTTGTTGACACTTGATTAGTTATGGCTTGTATACTAAAAACCTGTTAAATTTCCCACGCATAGTTTAACATGACAATAGAGAATTTCGGAGCTCAAAAGGATACCTATGTGACCCTTAGTACATGTTCGAAATCCATATTGGGTCATCCACGGGGACACAGGAGTCAACTAAAATATATCACTTATCATCACCCATTTCATACTTAATCTGGTTTATTTGCTTTACTTTTCAAAATTCCGCTACAGGAAAGAATGAATATAGAGGTTATGACACTTTTAAAAATATTTCTAACAATTTTTGAAAATGTACCTAACGCGCTACCTGATTTCCTCCACCACAGAATCAAGTTACAACACTATACCTCCTATAAATTGCTTTTTTAAAATAATATTGTAATACATGTTCGAAATCCATATTGGGTCATCCACGGGGACACAGGAGTCAACTAAAATATATCACTTATCATCACCCATTTCTGGTTTATTTGCTTTACTTTTCAAAATTCCGCTACGGGAAAGAATGAAAGAAACGGGAGGTTTTGACACTTTTAAAAATATTTCTAACAATTTTTGAAAATGTACCTAACGCGCTACCTGATTTCCTCCATCAAAGAATCAAGTCACAATTTACTATACCTCCTATAAATTGCTTTTTTAAAATAATATTGTAATCCGATGCGCGATAGACATCATGCATGACCAGACACAACAACAGACGCGTATCAAATCAAGGGGGAATAGATAAACATCAATATTGTTATGTAATTACATTTTATTAATATAGAGCAGAGCGTGCAAGTGTGAAGTTAAATCACACGAATAAATTAAATCTTTTTGGCTATAATATATCTCTCGTTCCCCTGCCTTCCCATTACTCATACAGCAGAAGCCCAGCACTCACCACGCAAGATTATTCAAGGATATGAAAAAATCTAGTGGAGTGTTTTAACAAATATCATCGTTATCATCATTTCGCCTAATTTTTAATGATACCATATGCGTCATTAATTATAATAATGTAGGCTCTCTATAATGGGATCGCTGATCCGCACACATGATTAAAAAATGTGTTGATCTATTAATTTTTTTGAGTCAGAGAGTCATAAGGAAGTGTACACTAACCACAAGGGAAGGTACTTTTTTCCCCTTTCTAGACTACACGTAGTAAACGTGATGGAATGAGTATTATGAGTAATCGAGGAAAAAAAGACCAAGACATTACGGTCATAAAAAACCCATTTTGTGGTTTTGCGGATTATTTTTGGCTTTTGTCTATACAGTAGCAGTAGTAAACACACACACACACACACAAAGAGACACTCAAACAGCACTTCAACAACAGGCCTTCGAAAGGGCCCATTCATACAATTACTACCATGATTATTTCACAACACCACCAAATTATCGTCTGAATGGTAATGTACAATATAATAATAATTCATTCATAGTTTTTCTTACAAAAAAAAACCAACACAGTAGCAGCAGAACAAAAACGGTCGTTTTGCGTTCATTTTATGATAAGAATGATACACACACACGCGCAGGGCATTTTTTTGTAAAAGGATGAGGATGTACTTTTATGTGCTTGCTCGTAAATCGTAAAAATCCTTCAAGTCCTTCATTCTTGTATTATGTTCGTTATTATTACTATCTCTCTCTCTCTCTGCTTTTGTGGTTGTACCCTCATCAACTTCTTCCACACAAACACAAAAAGTAACAAAAAAAATTTAAGCTGGGGCACACACGTACACGTATATATAGAGAGCCTTTTAAGTGCCCACCACTCCACTTACTCACTCTCGTTCGCTTTTCGCATGGTTCAATAAGCTTGTAATCCTTAAAATCCATCTTAACAAGTACCAATGTAAACGGACGTGCTTAGTGTGTTGGTAATTGTAGTAGGACAACGCGTGGTTTTTTTGTAAAATGCAAGGCCTATATTGCAGTCCTTTTAAAAAACAATGAAACAAACTGTGAACCCTTAAAGTCTCTAAAGTCCGGTGGAGATTTTGTCAGCGAAGGTAAAGTATACCCTACGGCTTGTTAGTCACGGGGTAGCTTAAAGTCCCCCAAAAAAAAGTACCAAGTGTGTGTGCACAGTACACAAGGTAATGTTTTAATAGACAGTTAGGTACCACAGGGGTATAATTAAACTTTGCCAAAGGTTAAACTTGGTATCAATTTAGTAAAAAAAATGGTTAATCACTGACAATGTTGCAATAATCATCCCTGACGAGATGAGGGCTAATTTTGTGATATATAATGAGTAGGTATGCTACCGAGTAGTTAAAATTTTGCTGGCCGGATGTTGAAGCATCTACGTGTGGAGGTAGAACAGAAATTCATGTCTGTTGTAATTTTGTAATAATAACGTGTGTGGAGGGCGAGTGACTCATTTTCAATTTTTTTAGGGGGGAGGGGAGGGAATGTATACACTAGACATTCAAAAATGAAACACTAATAATAACGTTTTCATGTCTTCTTGTGTTTTTATAAGAAGGCGGAGGAGGATGCAATAAAGTGGGGGAGTTTTGTTTTTAAGTGAAAATTCCATTAATTTACCGTGTATTTATCACCGTTTTCCTTCCTTCTTTGCACAGGAGTCCTCTTGGCTGACAAACAAGTAGGTAGTTGGTCGGTCGTTACGTTGTTGCTTGCATCAAAAATTGCTGCGCTTCTGTTGTAGAGTTTTGCGAGCGTACACAACACGCACGAAACTTACCCAACTCTTTCCGGCAGCAAAATAACTTGCAATTTGTAATATAGTGTACTTGTATTTTTGCAGCAAAATAAATTTCAAATTACAAGTCAGTTCCTTTCATAAATGTTTCGTTGTGCCTATTTGTTTTTATTTTTACGATGATTATGATTAGGTACAAAATGTAAAGTGGTGGGGGAACCTATTGACATAAATAGTGATAACCGTGGGACCCCACACCGCATATCATCAGAGTAACAGAGTAACATTGCCACCATTATCATCGCATGACCGCACATAGTACTAGTGTGATGCCTAATTTTTTTTTCAATTTACAAACCACTTTATAAAATGGGGTATTTTGCCGTGGCCTGCAATTGCGGCCTTCTCTCGTCTCCTCCTCCGCTTCCACTTTTTTTGCTTATGTATTCTTGGTGGTGGTGTTTAAATGATCTAGTTTAACTATGTCATGATGCATCGATGCGATGCGATGACATGATTATGATAGGATCTTTCTTTACGCTTTTGATTTTCCTTTTAAGAAAACACATATATAGTTAAGTTGTTGTTGACAGAAATATACGTTGTACGATAGTACGAAATTAGATTTTTTTTTATTGTGCAATGCACTTTTCCTCTCGACTAAATCCATTCACTGTTATTTGAAACGTCATTTTGCGACTTTGCGAGAGATGCAAAAAAAATCCTTTCGCTGCTGCGGGAAATGCAGGAAAAATTCATGCTCTGAGGAAGGCCCACATTTAAGCGCTGTAATCTAAAGTAATAATCTACTACTTGTTGTTACTGCCGCCGTCGTTGGCATCTGTGCATTCTTCAGTGTACATTGCACTTTTCCTTCCACATAATTATTCAGTCTTGAACATATTCACTTACAAAAAAGGAAGCGGGTTTTGTCGTCGTTGTTGTTGTCGGTTCACCGAAAAAGAAAGGATGATCCTTTATAGACCGCTTCTCTTATGAAAAAAATTATTCGTCTGTAAGACTCTCAACTCTTACTCTTGTGTACACTTTGTTTGTTTTACACAAACAAGTCAGTAGTGTGTGAAATGAGAATGATAAGCTTGATGCCACAATGAACGCTATGTACGTGTAGTGTGCAGTAGAGATGAAAAACTATGTGGAGCCCTGGTTCGGTACATGTAGAACATACAAAGTAAGAAAAAATAGCTTAAAGATTGATTGCATATCGTCATCAGATCTGTAAGACAAACATTCTTAAATACCAAAGTACTTCTTCTACACTTGCTATATACTAATCTGGCGGAACCGTGCAACAAGCGACACGGAAAAGACATTTTCGAGTAGTTTTTTTTTAAATGTCACCGGCCAGGCAAATATGTATGTAAAAGGAGCAGGATCAATTCAATAATTGACAATGCACAAGTTGAGTTCGAAAGTATCGAAAACATGATAGATGCAACAGGAAAGGCGAAAAAAAATTGTCAATACCTCAAGAAATTTGTTTCGTTTGTTTTCATTTTTACTGACGCTTACGATTTTTATTTAATTTCCTCTGCGTTTACTTTTTTCCACGCTGAAAATGTAAAACAGTAGTAGTATGTAATAATAATGTAGTTTATAGTAATAATAATAATAAACATTTTTGTTTTCCTAGTACAGTACACAGTAATAAAGTGAATGAGTGTATAATAATAATAATATGTATGTAGTATGCACATGTTCTCAAACTATGAAATTCATCATATCATCTGTATGTATAGTAGTTTACTTTATATAAGGTTGTATTCAATAATAATAATAATATAATAATAATAATAATTAATATTTATAATTAATTACTCGTTACTCTATATCATTCAAAAAAATCCTATATACCTTAAATCAAAAAAGAGCAAAAGAATTATACTCACAATCATAGAATATAATAATAATTACATAGTTTATGCAGTAGTAATAGTAGCAAATCAGTTGTTTCAAATCTCATCTTCTGCTGTCCATGTTTTACAAATTAATATTTTTTTTAGATCAAATATGTATATAATTTATTACTTTGTTTTTCTTCACATCTTTCTGCGCAGTTTATTCATTTTTACACGTTCTTTTTTGTGTTTGTTTTGTGTGAGAGAGAGAGAGATAGTAGAGGAGATGAGACGACGAGACTATATTAACAACCGGAAATACATTTTGTTTCGTATCCCTTCTTACCTTCCTTTTTGCAAATTCAAACCATATTTTTTGTAATCTGAGATGATGAGAAACAAAAAAAAACTACCTATACAATATATTTAGTATTTATATGTATAGATAATATACTTTAAATATAGTTTCAATTCATTTCCTGTAGTCAAACGCAATGTTTATTTGAGTGTATTTATATACTTATGTATGGGTGTGTGTACGTGATGTAGAGTGAAGGGATCTGTATACGAGAGATGGTATTTCGTCGGTAGCGCACAAAAAATGTTGTTAATATTTAGATTCCGCTTTTCACATTTCCACTCGTTCTCACTAGTTTGCCCAGTAGGGTGCCGAGTTGTACTGTTGCTTGCCTCCTTTTGGCTGACCCGTTCCTTGTCTGGAAACATTGCCACTCTCCTGCAAGACAGAGTAATTGAAATCAAAATTAGTTTAACGTTTCATAGTTTCTTTGATATAATTAAAAATTGGGAACATGTGTAAAACATGAAATCTAAGGACGAGGAAAGGGAGTAACTAAATTCTTTTACAAAAAAATGTAAAAGACAGAGACAAAATCTGCAAAATAAATTTAAAAGGAAATAAAAATTCGAAGGTTAACTACACATCTACAAGACTAGAATACAAATATTGACTACAACTTTACAACTGCGAATTGGTGATATTCCGTTGTAAGAGATATATCGGATACTTAGAAGGCAGAGCTACAACTAGACGACCAATTTGTTAAGAAAAAAATAATGTTAAATTAAAAACAAGCAAACAAAATAGAAAGAAAAGAAATAGAGACTTGATGCATAGGAAGAGTCTGTACTGGTTGTTGTGTCACGTAGATGCTGTACGGTGGCATGCCTCCACCTCCCATCTGGTTGCCCATTCCCTGCGCAGTTCCCATCGATGCGTAGCCCCCTCCAGTAGATGCGCCGTATCCTTGCTTATCATACGACTATAATTTATGACACAAATTACATAATTAGTGTTAACTCATAAACTCTTCTGCTTGCACCAAACTCAAAAATAAACATTTGTTCAACCTACATTCATTTTGTTCATGTGTCCTTTGGCATAAATGGACGAATTTATGTCAGTCGATTGCGACACCCCCGGAGTGGTTCCACTTCCGCCTTTGGCTGAGTTAGAGTTGGGTCCGACCCCTGAGCCACCACTATAGGAATTTTTTCCAAAATCACTATTCGGTCCACTTTGACTTCCATCATACGTCGTGTACGATGTTCCACTGTAGACACTCTTGTTCTGATACTGATGGTTTGATGCAGGAGCATGCGGTGCTCCTGACGCATTCGTTGCGGTAGCCATCGCTGGCGTATGATACATTTGATGTGGAGGTGCAGCAGCAAAATGATACGGCGTCCCAGGTACCACTGCATTATTTCCTAAAAAGTAATAACCGGGTACTGGAGCAGCATTGTACATTGCTTGTTGCGTGTTTCCTCCAGCGAGATTCGAAGGCACAGGCGACGCAGTCGAACTGTCTGACCGCTGGAAACGTCCGTCAGCTGCTGTTGAATACGCCTGAATAGCTGCCCCATCGTTTCTACCTGAAACTCCTGGTGCACCGGGAACCCCTGTTCCTGGGAAAATATAAAAACACTTTGTAATTTTCTATCATTCGGTTCAATATTTATTTATAAAAAGTAGCATGATTTTCAGTTGGACATTGGTGGTGTCATGATTCTCGTCATTTTCATCAAGAGTAGCAAATATACTGTCATCATAATTTCAATTTTGCAAGATCATCAACTCAGCTTAGTGCTTACACTAGTTATCTTTAGTATACTTACCAAAACCTGCGCCACTCGCGTCATAATAACCGGGAAATTGATGTGGAATTCTAGGAACAAATTGAACTGAGTTATCTTCGAATCCATATACTGGCGCTTGGACACTATAAAAAGCAGGCATGCCCGCTTGGCCTAAGATGTATCCTTGAGGTTGCATCATCATTCCTGGCGGAATACCACCCATCTTTGATGTCGCTGTACTATTAGCCATAGAATTTGAGACTGTTGCCATTTTGGTACTTGAAGTCGCTGTACTTGCTGTGATCACTTATGGGTAAATAAAAAATACATAAATAATATGTTGTGATGTTATAATGCGTTAAAAGAGAATAATGATACAAGGAAAGCCTAAAAACTGACCAGGTTGAACACCTGAAGACAACTGAGCGGATGAGATAGCTGCGCCGCCAGCCGTTGACGCCGCAACATTTAAGCTACTATCATTAGCATCCTTAACATTAGTTGAACCAGACAGGGTATTCGGCATTTTTGACCCATATGAACCATACTGACTTGCTCCAGATGAACTTGCTGCGTAACCAGTCGAGTTTGTGCTAGCCGAGTTAGCACTATGATGATAACTGCTAGGAGGCGCGGCAGGAGAGTTACCAAAGCCTTGATGATTCTGCGTTTGTTGCACCTGAGTTTGACTAACTGCGCCGGTTATCATCGCCGCCTGAGGTTGACCCTGAGGCTGATTAGACTGTACTCCTGTAGGTACGGTAGGTTGTGCTCCATAAGCAGTCATGGAATTCATTGTTTGATAACCAGCCTGCTGACCCACTTGATTAGGCAGCGTTGGTTGCTGCGAACCATATGATGAGGGTGCCACAGGAACACCAGTGGCAACAGTAGCCGAGCTATTATACGCGCCTCCCACCGGTGGAGCACTGGCTTGAAACCCAGGAGCCGCGGGAAAACCTGGAGCCCCCTTTCCGTACGACACAAATGCAGATCCAGTCGTTGAACCAGAATTGACTGCAGCTCCGTATGAGCTTGGTCCACTTGGCTGATTTTTTGGCTGACTTTGGTTTAGAGATGAAATTGAATCCAGACTGGGCGACGAATTACTTGGAATACTTGCTGTGTTAGTCTCGTTCAGTGATGCAGTTTGGTTCACTTGAGAAGTCCTTTGGTTCTGGAATGGTGAGGGATCTGTTACCGATGAACCCGTTTTTAGTTGTACTCCATCCGTGTCAGTTCCTGATGGAGCTGAGAACGTATCAATTTTTGTAGGTGCTGAACCATAAAGCAAACCGTCTCCACTAGCTTTATTTCCATGCATCACCGGATTGAAAGTCACAGAAGAGTCGGAACCAAAGTCTAAACCTCCAAACTGAACGTCAAGTGTGGTGACGGCGTTGTCAGGCATTTCCACCGCAGACGAAGGAATCTGCAACAAAATTTTTAAGTAGTAACTGATCTCCTGAAAACTTTGTTAAAATGCACTGTTGTCTTGCTAAATTTATTGGGTTATTACCTTTGACGTTTGTGGACCTCGTGGTCTCTGAACTTTTTGTCGTTGTGGTAAAGCTTGATTGGACAGTCCGACCTGATTGGAATTTGCATACGAAGAAGATTGCAGAGAAGCTAATAAATCAGCTCCTCGATTACTACTGATACCAGTGGAAGTATTAGAATTTGTTTGAGGCTTCTGGAGAAGCAAATTGATGTCGATGCTCTGGCCAGGTACAACAGCTGAGCCTCCTCCACCACCACTGTTGAGTCCAGCAACCACACTACTCATCGTAACTCCACCTGCAACAGAACCTCCAGTCACTCCATCCGGTTGACTCGCGCCGGGTCCCATTTTGTTGAGAATTTCCGACGAATTCCCTGCACCGCTCGTGGAATTGGGTAGGTGATTCGAGGAGGGTGGCCCTCCTACATTCGTAGCATCAGTCAACGGCGCTGCTACACCTGGCGCTGTTTGTGAGGATGGTGTGAATACTTTCGTATCTGCTAACGACCCGGTGTACTCTTCATTGTCCCATTCTTCAGTCGAAGGAAATTCGTTCCAATTGTCCACTTTCATAGGTGTAGTGTCCGGAGCCGCATCCGCTTGACTATTTTCCCATACATCGATGGTATTATAATCATCACGACCTCTCGTTCTGCTGGAGAACATTCTGCCGCCTGCGTTACCTCCTCTTCCACGACCCGGACCACCCCTTCCTCCTCTGCCTAGACCATTAGCCGACCTGCCAAAGCCGCCACGAGATCCACCGGTTTCTTCATTCTCTTTGCCGCTATCTGTTCTGCCACCTCTACCGCCTCCCCGTCCTCCACGACGAGGGCCACCGCCGCGACCTCCTCTTTCACCTCTTCGAGAATCAGTCTGACCATCACCCATCTCACCCTCTTTTCTGTCAGGTTTGTCACGATCCCTCTTCTCTGCACGATCACCACCGGCCCGTTCTGAATCCTTGCCGATGCCCTTCTGTGAATTCAAATTTACAACCTTAATACACAAAACACAGTTTCATCACAAGCCGAACAACACTGTTGGACATAGCTGTTGAGAAAATATTGGTGAATCTAATCTAACCTCTTTAGCTGCAGTGTTATCTGCCTTTTGTGCTGACTTCTGTTTCCGTTTCTTGCCCGCTTGAGCCCATTCGGCGTCAAGTGACTGACCGCCACCTTCAGTAAGCAATGTGATAGCTTGCTCAATATCGCCATCCCTACTGTGAAGTGCCATGGAGGCCTGATCCTCAGTAGTTCGAGCAATCTCCA
>JAHZNB010006346.1:0-13392 GCA_027744295.1 Callyntrura guangdongensis
TATGTTTAGTAATCAGTGTGTGTCTGCTCGAGTTTTACTTGGCCATGCTGCTGTTGAATGCAACGAAAAAGGTACAGTACATTTATTTCAAGATATAACAAGTGTATAACTACAGTAGAATATATTTGCTTCTATGTATACAATCATTTTATTAATACGATGTCCTTTAGTACGGTACACATTGAGTTAATTTTCATGACATTCGGCTAGTTTGCAGAAATTCGAGATTTGTTAGTTAACGAAATTTGTTGGTTGCATTCTAATAATTTCTTAAGTTATTTCAATTAAGTTTTTTGCAGCAGCAAGCAAAAATAAATTCATTAAAGAAATTCTTGTTAAACATTGTATTTTGTACTGAAAAACTTTGGGAGCACTTTTGCTTTTACCCTGCCTTTCATGCATGTACTCCAGCTCTATTCCTCACGAAGCTCACCACACAAAAGTGTTTGCCGGCAAACCGTAGAAGTATTGCACAATCATATGCGGGGAACATAAACATTTAATTAAAAACCAAGAATTTCGTGACAAACAGAAATTAGCTTAAAAACTGGCAACAACTGTTTGTGTGAATGGAAAAGGCAAAAAAGCCAATAAATGTCTACTCAAAATAAGAAAGCTTATCACGGCGTGAAAGTCGGATTTTTGCTGTAGAGGTCACGAAAAAAAGCATCTTTTATTATCACCTTTAGTGCTGCATCGTATCTGATGATACCCGTGTTTGCTTACGTTTAGTCAAGCCCTGAAACAGAATACACGATAAAAAAAGTGTTTGCATTAGCATTGCTAAAAGTCCTGGTAAATGCACAATAAGAGCGAGTAAATAGCTGGTTCATTAGCACAGCAGTTTTACTTCGCACTGATGACGCGGTAGCATAATGCAGTGACAAGGGTTGGCCCCGACCGTGGTAAAGTGGAGGTACAACTAGAATGGTTTTTATTTCTGGCTGTTCAGATTTGAATGGGAATCATTTCCATTAATCGTGTTTCCTGTTGAAAAAGTGAGTTGTGCCGACTGCCAAAGCTGGCAGCATACATATCAACCGCAAGGTTGTTTAATTTTACATAAACAATAGAGAAACGAAGCTTATACTAGGTTTGTCGGATCTTTTTATTTTCAAAAAGTTTGGGGATGGAGGGCTTCCTACCCACAGCAAATCACACTAAATCAACCGTATATTTTGGTTTAGAGAACTTAGGCTAAACTTTTAACTAGTCAAAGAAACAGACAACTATATTAAATTTTTTAAACGTGTTTGATTGATATATGCTGAAAGCTTCACGTGTATACATGTGTATTAAATTTTAAATACAGTGCAGTGCAGACATGCATATAATTTATTCAGTTTATTTCTCTATTAAAATTTCATTACAGCATTCAAGGGAAATAAAGACAAAGACATTTCAACAAAATTTTACCTCACTGGTTTCACAGAATCTATATACATCTGACACAATATTGCCAAGTCTTTTTGGAAGGTTATGCAACAAAAAAATTCAGATGCGATGCGACCAAACTTACCATTTACTAATGTAAAAATTTAGACAAAAAATCATGAGTAATTTTTTTTTAACTAACTAAAGGTATCCTACAAACTATAAAGACCGGTCTTTAGAAAAAAATATACGAACCTGTGAAAAACATGATTTTTTCGTGGTACAAGTAATAACAAATAGTAACTGTCAGGGTAGTAGCATTTTCATTACCAGGTTGCATGTCATCATCCCCTTATCTTAAGGTAATTAGCAAATACGCGAAAGGAAATCAGCGCAACAACATCTGGCCTTCATACCGTCTCAACCTAGACCACAAATAAATACCTGCCTACTACAACAGATGGATGAACATTCACACTAATCTGATGCTGAACACTTTGGAAAAAAATAATGACGCAAATGTATTAAACATTTAAATTCCACACAGCGCTCACTATACATATACATATAAGACTTTTTATCCTTTATATATTTCTGATATTTTCGTCACTGAGGCGTGGCTAATACTCCTATTTACGAATATACTGTGTGTTTTTGTAATTCAGCTAATCGTTATCGCGTTCCGATCCCGTTTTTATAGTCCCGACGAACGTCATGACCAAAAAATGCCTGTTGGGTTGAAACTGAGGACATACATAGTACATATTACATATACCTATAGACACGATCACGTACTTACTTTTAAAGAACAAAGACTAAATATTCTGGTGGTTTTTTTATCTGCACTTTGGGAACGAATATATTGTGCCCCAAATTTTGTTAGTGGGTACGGTTTTACCCTCAAGGAAGGTTACTTTTTCATAGACAGTAACTTTTATGAGGAGGTAGAACAGACCTAAGTAATGTTAGTAAAGTATTATTACACTGTATTAGTTGTGCATGTACACAATCCTATATTAAAAGCACATAATATTCAGAATTAGGATAATATATGACCTTGCTCATTCCCTGCTGCTCAACTGTAAAAATGCATACTACGTACGCGGATAGACATCACCAACCTAATTTCTGCTAATAACTCTTAGAGTATTTCGACAGCAATTTTCCTCCTTGGGAAATTGTATTTACAAAAAGTGTTTTACCCTTCCTTCCTCGTAAAAATGGGGATAAAACTTTCGCCGACCAAAAAAAAAAAACAATATAGTGGCATGCCTGAGAATCACTCTACTTTACTATAATATGTCGCCCGTCACAATTTATTCCATGAAACGATGAAGGGCAAGTTTTGTAAACTTTCCTTTTCGTTTTTATCTCTAAAAGTTTGAAAATTGCCAACTTTCTCTAGAGAAAGGGTCTCACATTCATTTTTAAAACGAAAAAAAAACAACCTAAATAAATGGTTTGAGGTTGTTACTGTACTGTACGTTCCAATGTTCGCTGATCAATTGATGATAATGACGTTTTTTTCTTGTCCCATACAGAAAAAAGTGACAAGCTGTTATCTATACTGGAGATTGGTTGTGGTCGTCCTCCTCGTTATTCTTTTTACTCTGGGAGCTGTTATCCTGAGAACCTACATCCTTCAGATAGCCATCTTAGGTACGGTAGTGATCCTCTACAAAATTTACTGCTTTTGGGTAGTAAAAGTGTTCGTGGCCAGGATAGGTACTGCGGCTGCCGAGAATATGGAAAGTTTGCCAACAGTATGCGGGGAGAATGAAGAATTTACCAAGCTGTAAAATTACACTGATCCACTCACAAACGCACACGTACACATTTATGGACGCCAATTATTAAACCAACTTGTTCCCGTAAAAACTCCTCTTTGATTGCATTACCATTCCATTTATACAAATATTATGCAACACCTTGCTTTTAGCTTAAAAGAAAACAAATGAGATTGTGTAATTTTTTATATAATTTTATGATGAAAACCGTATAAATATAGCACGTATGGAGTAAACATAATGCGGCCTCTGCATTGCTCGGGAGTCGGGAGTGGGTTTAGGGAAAACTGAGACCGTACATGACAGAATATGCGAACAGTATCATCGTCCCATTACTTTGTATTAGCAACTAGCAGCAGCCAAGAGACCCATCACATTAGCTGGAAGAACCCCAAATGTGTTGTGTGCACAAAAAAGAAACTTTGAGTGATGATTTTTCACTAGAGTAGACACCAGAAGAAAAGAATAACTTTTCTTTTTCCTTCCTTTCTTTTCTTTTACTAGTTGTTTCCTATTTATCGTTTGTTCCAAATGATGATGGCTGTATGTGGCTCTTTTTTGTTGCTCCAGCGCAGGATATTACGAGAAGGGGAGGAGAAGGAAAAAGCTGTAGAAAAAATATATTATTATGTGCCATAAACATTTCAAGGCGCCCACGTATTTATAGTTTTTTTTGTACAGAGCATTCTTTATCCAATTTAGATTACAACCACTATTTACGTAAACGGCAAACGAGACTTTCATTCTCCGTTTTTAGAGAAAATGTCGTGTAGATAATATCCTTTATGGACAGGAAGGCGTAAGAACAAAACTGCTGATTATTATTATTATTATTAATAGTAATAATAATAAAATACTAATAAAAAGTGGTGTAATGTTCTGGTGGTGTATTTAGAAACTTATATTTACGTACATTTTCTCATCTCCTTTTGTGGAACTGATTTCTTTTCGGTACTATTCCTCGTACAACATAAATTCCATGGGCTTCCGTTTTTTGCACACCAGAAAACGGGGGCATTGTAGTAAAATCGAAGAAAACCAAGCCTGCTTCAATGCAACCACAGGAAAGACAAAAAAACTGCCTGTAAAAAGGAGGTAGTAGCGTAAATAGGAGTTTTGAATGAAACTTTGCTGTTATAATAATATTAATGCAGACTAGTCCCCCTTTTGTATTTTTTGAATGAACAAAATTAGTAAGATAGTCAATGATGCCAGTTTGATTGTTTGTGTCGTTGTACGCAGTATTATTACTGTTGTGTGCTATATTGGAGAATGATGCAAAGGGAAGAACTTGGAAAGTGCACAAACACGTAATTTATTACATGAACATTATGTATAGATTAAACAGCCATGGGAGATTAAAAGAGAAAGAGGGAAAACCCCAACTGCTTCTGCTGTTGTCAGAAAATGTAATTCCGTTCTGTAGAGACACAGGAACATGGTTTAGGTAGGTGTATTATTGTAGCAGAGAAAGTATGTAGGTATTCATAATCGTGTATTACCTTCAACAACAGAAGTTGCAACCGGGAAACTTTTCTTTCTCTCTTTCACATTCCGGTTATTAGTCAATATAATTTACAGAAAGAGAGGGTTTAGTTTAGTGTTGGTTGAAAACTTGCTCACAAAGTGGGAATATAAATATTCCGTGGCGATGCTCAACATATTAAAACATGAGAAAACTTTTGTCCATGGCTTTTATGGCGAACATGACTTTTAAGGGAATTAGCTAAGAAAGTTGTAAACTCATAATCTCATTCTTCATTTTTTATGTACTCTTGTTGCTCGTAACTCTGGCACATACCAATATATAAACTCCCGTGACTATAAAAAAGAAGTTTAACAAATATAATATTGTATATGAGATAGAGCTCATTATTGAGTTGACGATGCAAGTGAGTATAGAGTGGCTTCTGCTGGTTAAAGTATTACGTTTAGATAGTTAACTCTTGAAAATAATAGTTTGACCTCGGTTGGTTGTTGCTACTTTATTTCCATTCCATTTAGGTAGAACATGTAGTATAGCAGCTCAAAAAAAATTAGCGAGAACAACAGGAACAAGATATTTTTGCACCATGTACAACATTACAAGGCGACGCGCGACAGCACTCAAATAGAGCGTAATAAGTGCATTAATTTTTTCATTATGGGCTATGAGAAGGCTAAATTGTCTTGTAAATTTTAGTTTCACTGTATGTATATCATCATTATTATCATCATGTTCGTTATTATGTAAGTGTAGGTCACTGGGAGGAAGGAAAGAATAAAACTAGTATGCTTTAATGACGTGTATGTTCACTCACAAAAGTTTTTTATGCATAAAAGCCAATACATTGCTAATGAGCTGGAAAACGGGGAAAGTAGAGTTATCTATGTGGATAGTCGACATTCGGCATGTTGAGAAGGTTTTTGGGACGACAAAAAGTACCAACATGATATGCAATATGCCTATATATGACGCAAGGTTACGGTTAGATTCAGATCACATAATTTTAACGGTAAACGAAGTGAGAATGTTCTTTCTTTTACATCTTTCTCGTCCATTACGATACAGCCTAAAAGTTACAAGAAATGATATGTCAAGACAGTCATTAGTTTTCTTATAAATAATGATAAGTGTTATGTACAAGACAAGACATACTAATATTTCCAATGATAATGTCTTCATAATGGGATGCTCGACTGTGTGAAGTTTACAGTACAGTTTGCTTGCTTAGAAAATGCAAGGACAAAACGTTAATATGTATTTTACTTGGAATGGAAGAATGTTGAATGTTCGTATGCAGTGTGGTTGATGCATGATTTTAGATTAGCACAAAGTTGCCCAGTCTATAAATATGTGATGGGTAAAATGGCACTAAAAGTAACATAAATGTGCAAAGAATCTAGGCGTGAATTTCTTGGAAGTATTTTTGGTTTCGCATGTTAGTGTGAAACGGGACATGCATGAAAAAAATATATTTGGATGAATATGTGTGTACCTGATATTTTATTAAACTGTGTGTGCTGTGAAAAATATTTTACTATACTAACCAAATTTTACTATTTTGAAATTTCAAATAACATATACTACTACTACATGTACTCATTACATATAATACTAAAATCTAACAAATTTGTATTCGTTATAATTATCTTGTTCGCGGTAGTGTATAAGTGTATAATAGAAACCAAATTGGTATTTCTTCCGGTAATGCATATCAGTCTTTGCCAGAATTCTGAACAATTCTGAATACTGAATTTTGAGTCTTCTTACCTTGCAAACTCTGCCTCAAATATTCGTATAGGGTACCCTACAATCAGTCCTTTATGAGTCTTAGTCCCTCCTTATTTTAGAGTTTGGTCCTAGAATTTAACTCTCAACCTGTAGCTATCTGGAAATTTGTACTTTGACAAAGTGATACTCTTTGCACTATATACTTACAATTAACAATATACAAAATAAATCATAAGCAATGTACGCAATTCTCTTTACTACTAAAAACCAAACTCACCACAAATCCGAACAACGAAAACGTAGAGCTAACACACGCAGTGGAATAATAACAATCATACTTTAACAATACTATCTAAATACGTGTTTTACATTATATTAGGTTACATTTAACAATTAAAACCATCTCTTTGTTATCACAAGCTGTCATAAGTCTACATCCTGTACTTCCATTAATCAACTACCAATGATACTCTATTTATGTACTGACTTACAACAGTTGTTCTTCCTTATCCCTTATTTTTACTTACATACATTCCACTTATGGATTCATTAAATTTCGAGAACTAATTATATAACACCTTTAAGCCTTCAGCCTATTTACTATTTACTTCATGACCATACATACTACTACGTAAAACTTTTACAAACTAACTACCATATTAGACCACTAGACGTTAGAACTTGGACAGTGGGAAACGAGGAGAGTGTCGAGCTCTGGAATTTTGAATGCCCTTTGACTGTGCACTTTTGCTGACTTTTGACACATACGGGAGGGGAAGAAACAATATAAAAGACAAAAATAAGCATGTGAATAAGAAAGCTTAAACAAAAAAGTTTACTTGAATAGATAGGGACATGTTGATTTTTTTGTTTGCACATAAAATTTGAATAAATAACAACCTATAGTATTAAGATTTATGGGGATGGAGATATATGAGAGATTATGAATAAGAATTGCAGTTGTTTTTGAAAAGTGAAATGTTTTATAAGAAAAGTGTTTTCGTTGTTGTAGGTATATGTACATTTACTCCATAAAAACTTTAACGGGTCTTTACCTACATAACTGACGCGATGAAGAGACTTATCGAGATTTCAGTCAGAAAAGGATAAAAGTTGTTTGCGACAGAGAGATGAACGAATCCTTGAGAATTTCGCGGAATGATTTAAATAAAAAGCACATCTGTCAGACATGTCAGCGGAGAATAACATAAGGTTCGTCATGAATTTTTATTGCTACGTTCCTCTTTCACTCCACGGCTGTATGGCTGTTTGTGTATTTTACAAGCGAAAACCTATGAATAAATTATTGCATGCACATATATACATTACGTATATACGTACTTCAAAATAAAAAAAGTCAAAAATTTTCTCTTTCGATTGTCCCATCTAGAAAAGAGATTTCCGATTTCCTTACTGAACAATTTATACTTCCATTTATTCCATATAGTCTATATATACATCTACGATTTACGTTTTGACTTTTGACGTCTCGTATCGTATAATCTATGCCGTACAGTCCTCTATCCAAAAATCAAATCAACCTTGTGATACATTTTACATTTTAGAAGAAAGTTGTAAAAATCAATCGATATCCATTATTTTGATATCATCAAAAATGTGCACTCTCAAAATACAAAACTATAACTAATACCACCTGCATTGCAATACGATATGGTATAATTATTGTACCTAAAGCTAGTGAAATTGTTAAATATTTATGTGTATGCAATTTAGCTTATTATTAAGTTTAGATCATTTCAAACAAAATCGAGTTCGGATTGGGTACATTTCATAAGGTGTTTAATGTGCGGGAAGACTATTTTATGTATGAAAACTTATTTGTTTGTAAAATTGTATTGAAAAGACTTACTAATCATCAAAAATGTGCACTCTCAAAATACAAAACTATAACTAATACCACCTGCATTGCAATACGATATGGTATAATTATTATACCTAAAGCTAGTGAAATTGTTAAATATTTATGTGTGTGCAATTTAGCTTAATATTAAGTTTAGATCATTTCGAACAAAATCGAGTTCAGATTGGGTACTTTTCATAAGGTGTTTTAATGTGCGGGAAGACTATTTTATGTATGAAAACTTATTTGTTTGTAAAATTGTATTGAAAAGACTTACTTTGGCCAATATATTATAAAATTGTAACTATAATTAAATAAAAGGAAACACTTTTAACATATATGTTTGATTATACTATGATTAATTTCTTTATAAAATATAATGTAATAATGTGAATGTTTCTGATTGTACGTTTAAAGTTGTTGTAATAAAAAATGTATTCCTGAAACAAACAGAAAAAATAATTTACCGAAATGGCTCGCATAATCTTGGATGCAATGTATTATATTTAGTACATCCTAGTGTATAATATTTGAATTGGACTGAGTCCAACAAGAACACGTCATTTATTTATAGCCTTGGTCATTCATTATTATGCATGCATACAATAAAATATAGGAGAAGCTCACACATACATACATTACAGACAGCACATTACAGCATTACATTTGCAGCTTGTAAATTTTTATTTACTCAAGAATGAAAAAAGGTAAAAGTAATTAGTAATTTTTATCCTGGATGGAATTTACAAATGTGGGTAATTTTGACGAGTAAATCAAAACGTACATTGGGTATTTGGGATGTAAGTAATAATTTCCAGAGTAATGCGCAAGGTGCGAATAAACGCTATATACCTAACCAACACATAACGCATACATGGATTTTCGTAGTGGACAGTGGACACAAGAAGATGATAAACGTTCAGCACAACAAATTTTTTTGCAGGCTTTTTGTAGTAATCTACAGTGATACTTTGTCACTTTGTGACGTAAATTACGCTAATGTGTCACGTTTGTCGATAAACTGTCGCTGGGAATGTCCACTGGTAAACAATTTCGTGTGGTTATGTCTTTTTGGTGGAACAATCAATACAGTAGATTAAAGTGGTTACATACGAAAAGTACAGATCACTGTCAATGTCAACATTAATGTCAGCTCATATATGCATTAACCAATGATTATTAAGACACGATGGATGCTGGCTGGGACATTTAGTTATTTAAGCATTCCTGCCAAAATTACACCTACCTTATATAGCGAAAATTGAATATTATGACTTTCACAAATAGCCAAAAACATCAAAGGGGCTCATAAACCGGAATTCGGGGTAAGTTATTTAAGCATTCCTGCCAAAATTACACCTACCTTATATAGCGAAAATTGAATATTATGACTTTCACAAATAGCCAAAAACATCAAAGGGGCTCATAATCCGGAATTCGGGGTAGTATATATTTAACTTGACCAGGAGAACAACACTTAACTCAAAGACAGGCACAAGACGGGAGCAAGTCATACGTCTGCACTGCTACTAATTGAATTTTGAAACGCAAGACAGCAAAAATGAAAATTTTGGTAAGAGAAACTAGAATCCTTTGGTGAAATTACACTGCCGGGTACAATCGGTTTTAGGAAGTGTGTGTGTGTGAAGTTGTGTAAAGCTTGTTTATAGGCATGTATTAAATTTTATTTAGAATACAGATATAATAATTCATTTTTTTGTAGATAATTATCAATGTTCTAACCCTATTTTTGCTGGAAACCGCACTGGCAGAAACATTGTTGACTGAAGAACGGAATCCAACAGAAAGTTTAAGTAAAGTGTCCTCAGCCAGTGATATATATATCAGCAGTACCCAAACCCCTCCGAATGAAGATCTAAACACAGCGGAAACAATAAGGTTTGGAGGACACAACTTCGGTCACAGTCACGGTCATCATCATCACCACCACCACCCACATCATCATGTACATTTACCATTCTACCCGTATTATCAGCACCACCAGGACCATTACGGACACGGACGAAAAAATTATCCCAGATACTTCGTGCTCTTTGGGTAACATGATTTAGAAAAAAACTGACATAGGAGGATCATCATTGCAAGCAAGTTTTTTATTACAGGCAACGCAGAGTTACTCTTGCAAGTTCTCATTTCTAACGTTTTCTAAATCATGACCATTGGAGGATTTTTTTAACAAAACCCCAAATTGTGCCAATTAACATCTTAAATCACAATTAAAATGACGGTGTCTTCAGTGTTATGCCCTGATGAATATTTATTTTAAATTTGTATATTCAAAAGCTGGGTAGCTTTACAATAAAATTATTACATATATAATTCTGTCTGTTTATTTCTTTCTTGATTTTCTCCAAAAAAACAACAAAATTATTTGTTAATTGTGACAATCAATAATTTAAAGGTTTTAAAGATAATTTTTACAGAGTTTATAACAATACAAAATGAACGTGAAGTAGTGACATGAAATGCATCACACATCCAAATCAAAATCCAACTTTTCCTAATCTTGTGTCGGTTTTCGGATTAGCGGTTACTGTTTGAACAGCGACAATACATTCATTAATTTTAGTCTGCAGATCTCTGATGTCGCAAATGAAGAGAAGTCGAAGTATTTTAGCAGCTTGATTTAGAACATAATCGCCACAATCAAAGCTTTGATCGACCTCTTGAAAAGGGAAAGGCATTCCAGTCTTTTGTTTGTGTGCTTGATTTTTAATTGCTTCCTTGGAGTATCGTTTTTTAACCAATGCGGCGCACGCTTCTAACGTTATTAGATGATTCGCATGCTTGGTAACTTTCAATTTATCCGCAAGTGCATTTACTCCCATTATAAATTCTGGACTCGAAAAGTCCAATTTATCAAGGGGATTAGCTGCGACAATTTTAGGTGCCTGTTTTAGTTCAGATTTAACTATCTCTGACGATGCTTTTGAAAACTTCTCCACGTTATCACAATATTCGTATCTAACTGCCATTCCAAGAAGGATATCTGAGATTTCTGAGTTTGTACCACAATTGGCCATTCCTCCCAATTCCAGATCTGTGAGATATTTGGTAAGTGCCTGCTTCCAATTAGGATCATTGATTCGACGAAGGGCTTCCCGATCTTCCACGGAGTAATGACGAATTTTTTGGTCTTCTAACCATACTACCAAATTTTTAAATTTAGATTCATCATCCGGTCGATAGCCATCAGCTGATGGATACTCTAAAGCCTGTAACTTTCTTCTGAGCATTTTCCAAGAACTTTGGGTCCGTCCGTAATAATTTGAATATTTATCAGCTGTAATGTAAAACAAATGCATGAAGTAAATGTAAATTGCATTATTTATCACGAGCTCCTAGAGCATAATGACACCAGTTGTGAAAAAGTCTCATTTAAAAAATATACGCTTACAACTGAGTGTACAAAGAACTCCCACGATGGGCTGAGTTTTAACTTCTGTTCACAAAAATAAGAATTTCATGAGTCAATAATGTTCACTTTCGCATCACACGTTTGACAAAATATGGAGTAGAAAATTAAATGCCCACAGCATTGGCATACGTAAAAATGTATTTAGTACAATTAATTGTAATTAATAAGTTTAAAATGCATCGAATATATACCTTACGCTTATTTTTTTACAAGATAGGCATTTTGCCAAAACCGTATTATTCTGTCTTTGTCATGTCAGTTATCTTAAGGTTTAGAATCTGCTATTTATATAATACTTTCAATCACATATGATTTTCTAGCAAAACGTTTCCAAAATAATCACTATTTTTGTGTCAAACAGAACTGTGTGAAGTCGCAGTGCAGAGGCAGACTAGTAGACAGACAGATAGTAAGTGAAGTTGAGCAAACGAAGAAAGTCTGTGATTGTGATGTTCAAAGTCGGAATATTTCGGGCTCGTGAGAATTATTTTTTGTGGGGCGTGTTGAGAAATAGTAAAAATGTAGCAGAGTTTCTTACTCCATCAGATCAGAGTGAACAGCTTCCGTTGTTGCTGGAATGAATATACTCTAAGCGTTGGTATTGAATTATCTGCTATGCTTGTATCCAGTAAAATTTTCTTCTCCAGTGGCACAGTACACATTAGATTAGGGAGCAAGGAGAATTGAGCAGCAGCAGCAGTTAGCGTGAACATATGACAGGAATGACAGGATAGAATGTTCTATAGATTTTTCAGACGTGCTATCGTTTTAGCCAAGTCTGTGATTCAAACCTTTCACTCGAAGAATTACAGTTGTTTATGCCACATGAATGAATTAACCAATTATTTATTTATTTATTTATTGAATCTATTGTGAATGGCGAGGAAAGTGAAGTAATTCAAAGAGTTGAATTAAAAACTTAAAATTCATAAGTGGTCAATAATCCATTTAACATTTCAAAATGGTATACAATAGTTTAGAAGGTACCCCTTTAGAACCAGCATACACAATTTTCGGTGTGAATGGAGACAAAGATCTTTGCACGACAATGACAAATTTTGGAATTTTGTACACAGTAGTTGTAGGAATATATTCAGTGTTTCAACCGTCACCGTACGGGCGTCATTCAAGTGATGTTTTTGGCCCCGCTATAAATCCTAAACTTGGCTGGATGGTGAGTTTTTCATCATGGATTTTGAAATTGCTATATAGTGAATCTTGCGTGACTTTGTGTAATTGTGTGTACAATTATATGAAAAATGACTGTAGGTTCAGGAGTGTATGTCAGTTATTTTTCCGTTGGTAATAATCATGTTAACACCGGGCGTTCAATTAAACAACTATCCCAATATCCTTACGTTGAGCATGTTTGTATTACATTACGTGCAACGGTAAGTTTCCACTTCCACAACTGTAACTTGGATGGAAGTACCTAATATTTGTCGTATTATCAAACAACAATTTGTACTATGATCCATTTAGGAGTGTCATTTACCCTCTTACAATGCCAGTCAATGCGAAGCCATTACCAATTGTTGTTGTTTTGTCTGCTTTTGTGTTCACTACGTACAATGGATTTTTGCAGGGTCATCATCTAGTAAATGTTCACCAAGTGGAAGATTCGTTTACTTTATTTACTGGTAATTATGTAACAGGAAAATTGTTCCCTAAAATGTTTATTTATTGTCTTCATCTTTAATTAACCTTTATTCCTTTT
>JAHZNB010006347.1:0-75594 GCA_027744295.1 Callyntrura guangdongensis
CACACAGGGAGGGAGAGACACCGACAATCCGGTGTTGAAATGAAATTTGCAGCTTTTTGTGATGTCTAGCTCATGTAACTTATCTCATTTCCGAACCGTAAACGATGACAATTCCACAGAAAAGTACGCCGAAAAAAAATGTCTCTCGTACAATTTGTAGTCTTACAGGGAAACGGAGATAACGTTCGGCCTGCGTTGTGTACACTAGGTTTGCATTGCAGGTTTCCAGAACGGATTCTGTTTTTGATCTCTTGTTTTGAGGTTGGAATATTCATTAAGGCAGTGCGAACACAGAACATACAGCGAGCCGGATACAATATGATGATATAGAAGGAAGTATAGTGAAATCATCCCTTCGTGTATATATCACACTACGACTTATATCATGTCAGAAAATATACCACACCGCAATATCATTGAAACAGAGAGAGAACATAGGCATCTTAAAATGGGACTTTTGTGTGAC
Source organism: Callyntrura guangdongensis (assembly GCA_027744295.1). NCBI lineage: Eukaryota > Metazoa > Arthropoda > Collembola > Entomobryomorpha > Paronellidae > Callyntrura > Callyntrura guangdongensis. Next base: position 467 of record JAHZNB010006347.1, read on the forward strand.
GCCTCTATTAAATGTCAACATAACGCCAGCCAGCCTTCTGTCATGATAATGGTCACGAGGAAAGAAAATTGATTTTAAAATGTCATTACCGCGCTCACATTTCAACTACCTACCTAAAAAGGATTGCAATAAAAGCATTGTCATCTTCAGATCCTCTAAAACACGTGATTTTATAATTGTATTATGTAGTAAATCTTATCAATCCTGAAGTTAGTTATAAATCCGCTTTTACTGTACGTCTCTACTAATCTTCAACCCTTTTTTATCCCGCGTGTGTCCTCGACCTAGCTAAGGCGAACTCTAGGAAAAAACCACGAAAGCGTACTTAATACGATACGATATGCCTATAGCAAAACTTCAAAAAACTAATTTCCCCTCTTCTCTTCTCATTTTCTGTACTCTGCTTGTGTCTATCCCGATCCTGACAGAACACGACCACAGTGCAGCGGCGTCAACTACTCAAACTAGCACGAAACTGAAAAGCTTTCAAAAACTCACTCCAACATCCATACATGTTACAACATCCATTTTGTAGCAAATTTTCAGCAACAGCTCTCTCTCTCTCTCTTTCTCCCTCTCCCATTCTCTTTCTCTCTCTCTCTCTCTCTACCCATCCTTTTTTATCCTGTATAAAACGGTCCATGCATAGATAATCCCTACCACTGCTGGTTTGATAATTTGGAGTGATACGAAATGTACAACTCACCCAAATAAATGGATGACTGGCTCAAAATTTCCCTTTATAATGGCAAAAAGGCTTGTTAAAGTGAAACATTTTTTTCTCTTCTCTGACTCTCTCTCTCTCTCTACTATAGTTCACCCATGAACAGACTGAGAGAAAGGGAGAGAATTATTGTTTCAAACATGACAAGCATTATGTTCTCTTTTTTATTCAGCTAAAAACTATATCTCTTAAAACAATGCCTAAAGAAGAATGTCAAGTGTTGTCGTGTAGTTTGCAGTTTATTTTTGCTACTTGGCGTATAACACTGGTGGATGGCTGTTGCTTTTGTTCGTCTGTCCCATAATACCAACCACGGCGTCGATTCATGAATTGTTAAGAGGATTCCCTCTTTCTCTCTCTCTCTCTTCTCACACACATACACACCCTCACTCTCCACTTCATACTTTTATATTGTTTTTGTTTTCTTTTATACAAACTACTCGAAAAAATCATGAAAAATGTACGTGAGCTCTCTTCTCTCCCATTTTGTTCCGTTCATCAGGAGCAGTGTAGTGTGCCTGTACTCTTTTTCACAAACATGTTGCATTCTTCCCAACTTTTCACATTTATGTAACTATTTCAGGCAAATATTTAACACTCGAGAAAAATAATAATAGTCGTGTGGCAGACAGCCTTTTATTTGGCCAACAGTGGCCAACCTGACGCATCGTAAATTTGCAGAGAACGTTGCTCTTGTTGTTGTCATCGTCGTCGTTGTTGTTGTCTAGTAGGGTTTTTTGAGTCTGGTTACAACTACGAACCAAGAATGATAAGCATTTACATTGTACTGCGATCATTATCGTTGTCCTCTTATTCCTCACTTTCGTCTCTAGTGGGGATGGTGACGATAATGGTGATGATGATGATACCTTCTCATATTTCACTTACTCTCCTTCCTGCTGTCCAACTCGATATTTCTTATTTTTCGTAAACAACAAAGCGCCTTCATCATCACTTTTCTTTAGTAACGTCATGTACACGTGCAGTGTGTATATGTATGTGTCTAAACGGATTGTGACTTTCACGATGACGATTATGGTGATGGTGAGATGATGATATAGAGGAGGAAAAAGACAAAGAGGAAAAACACTTTTGTTACCAACAACGTTTCAAGAAACCGTTGATGGCAGAGCAGCGGTGGTGGTATGATGAAAGAACTTTGGAGGAGTAAGACAATCATTATAATGTTTTTGATGTGTTTTCATCGCCTCAAGTAGCTGTAGACGGGGAAGGTAATAATAAAATAATTATCACCTTAAAAAAGGAATCCTCCTTTGAAAGAGGCAGGCAGAACAAAAAGCTAGATAACAACCAGGACTGCTTTGCCGCTGTCATCTTAGTATTATAGGACGCGTCCCGCTTTTCTTTTGTCTCTTGTTTCTTAACTTTCTCCCTCTCTCTTGCTCTCTTCTTACCCTTTGATGAGGATGAATGTGAACTGGCGCTGAAAAGAACGACAACACGAAGAAGGCAGAGACTAAAAGCAAATTAGCTTTTCACTTGCATAAAATCTACAAGCGCTAATAATACGAGATGCCCTTTTTCATCTTTACCTTCTTCTCAATTCCTCCTTTTTCTCTTACCCGACAGGTTCGAATATAGAAGTGTGAAGAGCTCGAATGGAAATGGGTATGCTACAGCTATGCCCATTTCATGTTCAAACCCTTGTTCAAAGGGAAACGAAACCTGGTCACAGTAAAAACATTGTAGTAAGGAGTAGGTCTAGTAGAGCCCCGGTTTATCGTCACCCAAGTGGACTGCGGCGAACAGGTTTATCTCCGTATCATGATCCTGATCATCATCATCATCATCCTCTTATTCTTCTTCTGTTTCTTCAACCGTGAAGAATTTACTCACCGACGCATCCTTTCAAAATAGAATTGTGTAGAGGTTCGCTCAACCACACACACATGGACATCACACAAAGATTTTTTTTTTAAATTCGTAAAAAAAGTTTCGTACCCTCCTTTCAAACGAAGAGTAAAAGAAAGTCTAAAAAAGAGAAAAGGAAAGATAGAGAGATTTACAGAGGAAGAAAGGGATAATGTTGGCTTAAGCTTACAAAATTAGTGGCAGGCAGCCCGGTATAAATAATAAGAAGGAAGAAAGGTAGACACACTATTTTTTCTCTGCTCACTATCCTTGTCTGTCCACGACTTTCTTTTTACACATTCTCTCTCTCACTTTCTCTTTAAAACTCCCTGTTTTGGACTCGCCAACTAAAAAACCTATTCTGACTGAAATAGCCTGTCTGTGTGTGTGTATGTACGCGCGCTTTTGTAGGGATGTGCTCGGTAATTCAATCACCTTTTATCTTTTTCTCCTTTCCCTTTTATCTTTTTCCTGATGATGGACAAAGGTAAAATGTAGCTACGCGAATGTATGTATGCATGTATGTGTTTGTGCGTTCCTTAAAATACCCATGAGATACGGTTGGTAAAACTGCAGCACAATTTCACAATTGACCCTTGTCAAACGTCTGAACCAAACGTTACCCTGCGTCTTACTTACACAGCCATTATTTGCCGAGATGGGTTAAACGCAGGATACCAACGGCGTAGGTACCTGCATACTTGTAAAATGCCCCGGTATTTTGGGGGCCATCTTTCATGCCGATTTTGCAGGTTGATCAAGCGGGAGTTGGTTTTGTAAAAGAAGTAGTAGTAGTAGTAGTAGTAGCCATACTATCCAGATATCATACATATTTTTTTCTGGTTATCTTAAACTGTCAGGAACTCACAAGGAGTGAGTTTTTAAAATTTTACAACAAGTGAATGTATGCCTATAAAGAGGAAACTTGGCGGAGAGATAGAGAGATATAGATAGGGCGAAGGGAAAGAGATGAACATTCCAAGGGATTTGTAAGCACGTTTGTTTCAAAGTAGATATATGTAGCTACCATGCTGGGCCTCTACTTAAGGTTTGCGTTGGCATGCAATTTCTCAGATTCCTTTATTTGATTAACAGGTGAGCAAAATGTTACCACTGATGCGGCTAGTTGTGTAGTAGTCGTAATAGTGCCGTAGTAAAAACGCGGCAAAAAGTAGGCAGAGGAGACAGACAGAAAAGAAAAAAATGTTGAAATGCTCTGCATGCCAAGAGTTTTCTCTCCTTCTTTTTCTCCGTTTACCAAGCTTTATGACTCATGAGAGGGATTCTTGCAGGGAAATGTGTACGAGGTAAATATATTGCCTGGTGTGTACTTTCCCTGCCTCTTGGTCTTTCTCTATCCTTCCATCTATTATCTAGTTTTCTTCATTTCTTCCAAAGACATGAAATGCGCTGACGTCTTATAAGAACCAAGAAACAACGAGACCAAAGGGAAAAAATAACAATATCAAGTTTGCCATTGTGGATATACTTATATAAGACAGGCAGTTTTCAAGTGGTAATAGAAAGCAGCAGTCAATTTTTTTCGGGGAGATTGAGACAAAAGAAAATGATGGTGGGTTGCAACATTCGTAATCATAGCATCCTATATACTGCTCCGAAAGGTAATGGGCCCTGTGCAATAGTGAATATGGCCAATAAAATGAGGAGAAAATGGATGCACATGATGCTGAGGATGACGATAGGATTATTGAAATATACACAATTTTGCTAGGAAAAAACGTGTTGGTGCATGGATTGCCGGGCTTTTTTTGGATATCAGGGTGAGTGAGTGAGAGAAGTAGTAAAAAAAAGAAAATTATTAGATGCCTGATCAATTTCGGGGAAGAGAAAACCTGTTACACGAGTGCTCAGGACAGCTACTACTTACCTAAAGTGGATTGCAGAAAAAAAATACATAACCAGATCAAGTATTCAGTCTCACGTATGGTTTTCAGTTTCATTCAAGGGGAAAGGGGTTGAAGATAGGTTGAAATGGTGATGGAGCAAGAGTGATAGGTGTTTGGGAGAGTAAACCGGTGTGAAATTGTATGAAATTGTATGAAATGTTATCTATGCATGATACAAGTGGAATTTTGCAGAAAAATGAGAAGCGGGATGAGAGGAGAATGAAAAGTGAAAGTAAAAATGGATAGAAAGGTGTACTATTTCGGGCAATTGACGTTTTCATCCGGGAATTTTTGTAGGTAAACAAGACATTTTATTTGAGAACTAGAAAAGAGAGAGAGACCGACAGACAGACAGATAGATAGACACACAAAGAGAGAGAGAGAGAGAGAGAATTGGCAGGGAAAATAATAACAACAATTCCGGGTAAACCCCTAAACACTCTATCTTTTCCCAAGATTTTACTGCCAAAAGTCACTTTTCAGACGCAATCATTGTTATTGCTACGAAAGTTAGGCCGTAAAAATGCTTTTCAGCTAAATGGTGGGGGAACCCACCACGATTCGGGGAATTCGTTCGAGTTGTTTTTCCTAATATTATTATTATTACTGTTATTATTTTCTAGTTCCTTACTCACTTCCGTTGCTGGGGGCTGCATAACGATAAATTTATTCAATTCCCCCCTACTATAATGTTATCCTGTTGCCAAAAAATTGTGAAAAAACGGCAATTACTTTGGTATTCACACCGGAACTCCCTTCATCTTCGGAGAGCCTCTCTCTCTCTATCCGGAGGTGTGCAAACCAGAAAAAAATATATATCAAAAAAATATAAAGGATTCTCTGGGTGTTGCACTAAAGCATTACGTGATAATAGTAATGTAGTATAATTGCGCCGTGTAGCAAGCTGTTATTTTGACTGACCTGCAAAAAACTAAATGGACCATTTGACAACATGCAATTTGCAAGTCATTTTTACTACCTTTTTTTATATCGTGCATTTGCGCCGAATAACGAGCAGTATATTTTGGCCTTTTCTCCCGGCAGAACCGCCTATATTTTATATGGTCGCGTGTGCGCGTGTTTATACACTCTGTGATTTGGAAGCCTCAACAACCCTAAACATTTTTTTTTACAAATTTCCTTTTCTCTTCATATAATCCTAACATATCCCTCCGGACGAGAGACATGTTTTCCAAACACACACACACACACAACAACTTGTTCTTCTTCTTCAGGTCAACATTCATAAGTTGTTTAAGTCTATTTTTGGGCATCAACGTAATGTTCCCATTTACTCTCCCATTTTTTCATCTTTTCTCTACTTACGGTGACAAGGATAGTTTAATAAAAAAACAAAGAAGCACAAATTTTACGTTGGGTATGTGATCATCATCATTATTCATGTTTCATCTTTTCTCTCGCTCTCTTTTTGTGCCAAAAAAAGACTGGCGACACATAAACGAAAAGCAAGGTAAAAAAGTGTTCTGTTTTTTTCTCCTCTTGTACTCTCAGCAACAGAAGCTTGACTTTCCCCTAAAAAGGAACAAAGTAACCATTTTATATTCCTATCTGCCATAAAAATTTTCTAGTAAGAGGGGTCTACTCCTGTGTTGTTGCGAGGTGTAGTAATAGTGTGTTCTTTATGTGTGCCAGGGAAGCAATCAAAAAAACAATATGTTTGTTTGCTTATAAAAGTTGGATTGGGATTGGATCCTCATCGTCGACGTTGTACTAGTCGGGTTTGCTGAGGGAGAGAGAGAGAGAGAGAAAGACATCGAGTGAACGAGCGAAAGAGGTGTTGTGGATATAGAGACACAGAGATCCACATGAGAATCGGAATGATTGTCTGGAGTGTGGGTACACAATGCCCTATTGTTGTTGTTGTAGAAGTGGTAATGGCAGCATCAGTAAAAGTGAGTAGTAGCTTTTTCCCCGTTGGCTTTATGTAGTGTATATTCATGCCAGCCATTTATAGCCGTCATATAGACAATGATAAACGTGGCAAGGCCCTCAGAAAAACGCGGTGAGGCTATATGGCTGGCAGAGAAAACGAACCATTTTTTTTCCTTCTGAGGGAAGAGTCATCAACATTGGAATGTACTTTTGAGCATAATGTTTATAGAAACAGGATGGTATTGTAATACGTAATGTGTGCATACATGTGACAGTACAGGAGTGGTAGTAGTAGTGAGAATGTACGTACGCATCCAACAAGAAAGCGAATGACCTGAAGATAGACGTTTTTTCTCAGGGCCGCCTAAAGACCCTGCTCTAAGGGCATATCACTTTTATAGACGCACACATACACAAACTACATAAATGCCGGGAGAGAGGACGCGATAGGGAAAGAGAGAGAGAGAGAGTCAAAAAGAATTGTATTCGCGGGATATTTCCCATTTTCGTGATGGTAGCGGTATAATATTTAAGTATCTTGATGTGTACAGTAGGTATACATATAACTGTATATTTTTATAAAAGTAATGTAATGCGTGCATCTGGTAATGTTCTCCAACCTCTTTTGGCTTCAATTCTGTATTTTCCTCTCTTTTCACTCCATTTTAGCAACAAAACCCGGGTTCTTTCGCTCTCTTCACCATCATCATCATCATCACCACTGCCACAGTAGTCGTTTCTGCTTTGTGAGTTGTGTGTCTAAGTTTGCAGCGAACATACTCTACACCAGCAAAAAAAACCTTTTCACCAGACTCTTTCTCTCTCCCCCTCCTCTCTCTCACTTTGCTCAACTTGAGAATGTGTATGTGTTTGAAAATATAAGGAGAGAGAAAAACGGGGAAAATGCGACCAATTCCTATTTTCCTCTTCTTCCCCATCTCGCTTCTCTCTCCCTCTCTTTCTCTCTTTCATTTTGGCAAGCCAGCGGACGGACGCAGTTGTTATTATGGGAAAAGTAGAGCTTTACATGGAATATCGGGAGAAGCACACAATGTGTCTCCCTCACTTTCTTGCTCGCTCCCTCTCTTCCGTTTTTATACCCTTCGTTGTTGTCGTCGACGTCGTTCTCTGGCAAGCTCCAGTAAAGGAATTTCTTTCCCTCTCTTTTTCCACTTTCTCAGAAATAGCTGGCGTTTGCAAGTTGTTCCAATTGTACCATTGTATCACTTACTTACTCACTTACTTTACTTGAAAACAAGCATTGTCTCTGGTAACTCGAATATATATGCGTACATGTGTGTGTGGAAGAGAGACGGAAAAACAGACACAGAAAGAGAGAGAGTGTGTGTGTGTGTATATGTGTGTCTGCTAGATTGTAGCAGTCATAATGTTGGGAGTAGGGTAATAAAATTACTTTTTTGGGAAACTCGGGAATGAAAGGATCAGTGAAGAAGAAGAAATAAAGAGAAACTTACAGCTTCAGTGTTTTTTTTATATAATACCCGGCAACACCGTTACTTTTACTTACCAGTTTCATTGGAAGGAGAGGATAAAGGTTGCAAAGCAAGTGTGGAGGAAAATAAAAGAGAGGGAGTAAAAAACATAGACACATTCATACACACACACACACAGACAAGAAGAAGAAAAGAGTGAGAGAGCTATTATTTTTGTACGGCGGACAAAAATGATGATGATGGTGATGATCGCGTACAGCTAGTGGTACTTTTGGAATAGAGAAAAACTGCTGCTCAGTAAGAGTGACTGACTACCCAAAAGAGTAGTAGAGCTGAAGCTAACAAGAAATGTTGCCTCTCTCCCCCTCCATTTCCCTCCAGCTTACTTTTTTGCCAAGCATTGCGTTTTGTACGTGTACGCACACTCTCCCTCATCATAATCATCATCGCGATGATCATCATCATCATCCCGATTTTCCTTTTATGTCCCTCCTTGCGCTCCACTGTGTACTTTGTAATACACGTTATACGTTCCTCCGTACATTATATTTTTTCGAGAAGACGGAAGTAGAAACATAAGTGGCATCGAATGGGAAAGAATAAGGGAAAGCAGAAAGCAGCCGTGGTGTGTGTAGAGAGAGAGCAGCCACAAAAAATCCTTGCCAGTAAGAACGTCCTTTCGGACTCTTTTTTTCCTTGTGATCCCGAGTCTTTCCTAAAAACCGGCAGGGATGTTGTTATTTTTCAGTTGGTACTACCATTCACTACCAGCGTGTGGATTCCCCTCCTTTTTTCAACGAGAAATTCACAAAGAAACATTCGCTCTTTAGTTCCTACTAGAAACAGAATGTTACATTAGTATGCATATATAATACACACATATACACCCATACAGTAGCTCTCAAACGAAAAAAAAAAAAACATTGTCAAAAAGGAGAAGCCAGAAAGGAGGCTGCTGCTGCTGCTCCACGCACACGAATGTACATAATTGTGTCCTTTGTTTCTATCACTAGGCCAAAAAAGAGCTTTGCTGTGTTTTCACTGGTTTCGAGCTTCAGCTCTAGCTTTCCTCCCATCTACTACAAAAAAAGGCTTCTAAATGCATTATCATTCCGTTCTTCATTTAATACCATTTACCATGTCTCTCGCTTTTACATGAATGGAATATGTTTCATTTTTTCCCAAAAAAAATCTACCTCAAAAAGAAAACTGCTAAAAAGCCCCAAGCCGCACGGTACCTGCTGGTAGAAGCAGAGCAACATCCAAAGCTTACACGTTATATCGGTTTCAGTTTATTATGTAGTATTCATTATCGTGACATCGTCGCCCTGTATATTATATGCATGTGTGTGTATGAGAAAGAGAGAGAAAGAGTCTGGAGGAAAGTACAAGTTGCGGTGTTATGTTGTTGCTGCTCTCTGGAAAAAAGTGACTTGTTCAGATTGCACTTACTCACACTTCTAACATATACACACATCCAGTCTATATGTTACATACCCAAATTTATTATTATATACATATATTACATTACCTCCGTGGACTGTCGTGACTCTCTTCCCCTTTGCACGTATGTAAGTATGCACTGTTGTTGGTTGCTCAATGGAAATAATCACGTTTCCTCTGTCAAAAATAAAACATGTTATGTATATGCCCCTTTTTCGAACGTATCAGGGAGAAAAAATGCTGAGCAAGTCTTGAGTAATAGCGTCATCATCTCTCATCGGCAGTCAAGCCGGAGCTGAGCAGAGAGAAAAATAGGAAGGCATAATATATAAGAGCGTAGTGTGTGTCGGAGAAGGGCTTATTATATATCATTCTCAGGGAAGATTGTGTCCTTTGAGTGTTTGTTAACTGTGTGAACCCTCTGTGCGGGTTATTAGTAGTTCTAGGAATGTATGTATGTACACAAGCAGGGTTGGCACAACAAAATACCCGTACATGTAGGCATGCATACCAAAGCCAGTGCCTGCTTCAATTCTGGGGATAGTATTAATAAGAGAAACGAGAAGTGAAGAAAAAGAATAAGGAAGTAAACAGAGCATAATGTATATTAGTAAAAGAGAGAGAGAGAGAGAGAGAACTTTACACACGTACCTACTCCCCCTCACATATTACGTACACATACATACACAGAGTCCAAATAATATCCTTTTTTTGCTGGAAATCGACTCTCACTCTGTGTCGGTGTGTACGTGTAACCATGGGAACTGGAGTCTGCGGACTCTGAATCTCCTTTACTACTAGGACTATTACTACCACTGCTAGATCGAATTCTTGTCGCTTCCAGCAAAAGCATGTAGACATGTACATATCGCATAAGTATATACAAAATCTTACATATATTATAGACATTCTCTCAGAGCCACAGTCGGTATCATGATGTTGGTTGGTTTGGACTTGTGTAATAATGCAGCTGCTTCTTCTCCTGCTGACGACGGTATTGTTGTAGTAAAGTTGGTCCGACCGACCAGAACCTAAACTAAAACCGACCGACGCAGAGGTGCTCTCTCTCTCTCTCTATTCCTTTTTTCCCTTCTCACTCGCTCTGTTTTGCTATTTCAGAAGTGTTGTGTAGAAACATCTACTTTGCTAAGGAAGCAGGAGCAGCAGTAGTGGTACTACTGATAAATGGTGCCATTCTCCAAACTCTCTCTCTCACTCACTCTCACTTTCTTCCTCTTTTTCTTCCCTCCCCCCGCTTTTGTTTCCTACATTATGTGAATGTCTGTCTAGCCTGCTTTCCTCTCCAAGTATACTTGTATTAAAGCCATTTTCAGTTTTACCCTTGTCGTCTCTTTTCTTTTTCTCTCCCGTTTTTTTGCGATTTATACTCCTACTACCTTCTGCACCACCACCACCGCTATTACTTATACCCCCCAAAAAAAAACTTTTCTATATCGCTATCCCAGCTTCCTTCCCTGCTACTACTCCCCACGACCCGACGAGGAAAAAGGCATCAAGAAGAGATCTAGTACACTGCTATCATCGTTCATTCCTCTCTCTCTCTCTCTGGATCCTTTAACTTCTCTCCTTACACTGCTACTATATTATTGATGTTGGAGGGACTACTGGAAGGTATGTTGGGCTACTACTGCCTCTGCTGCTGCTGTTGTGGTAGTCAGTGATACAGCTTCTCTGAGCACACAGACACACCACCACAGCATTTCGTTCATCTGCCTGGTTTTTGCAGTTGTTGTTCTTCACTCGAAAACTGTTTCTCACTTGCTCTGCCTTGCTATTCCTCTCCCTGTCGTTTTTTCCCAGTGCGTTCCTTCTCTTCAGCATAATCATCTCTCGGCTTAGTCGCCGTCCCAACCTATTCTATCATTTTTGTTTCTGCACAGCTTTTGCTACTGCTGCTGAGGCTGGCTGGCGAGTCAAGAGATATAAAGACGAGAAGAGAGACAGACAGAGAAAGAGAGAGAAAAAGGAAAGTGAGTGAGAGTGCGAGTGCTTGCTTTTGAGAAAAACGGAGAAGAAAGCGGTCTGTTGTATTTCTTGACAGTAGCATCCTCGATCTCGGTGTGGTGATGTTGTCGTAGCGGCGTTGTTGTTCTTTCGGCACATCATTTCATAAGAGAATTCAGCGTTACCTCTTGTTTTCCTCTTATTTCTGCTCTGTATCCGTATTGACGTTCGCCACTGTCTTGCTTGGTCTTGCTGTGGGGGCACTCGTATGCACACGGTGTTGTAACCGTGTCTTAGAGAAAGAGTAATAGCAGGAGAAGTAGTAGCGGCAGCAATAACAACATTGATAGTAGCGTTCTTAGGCGCGGAAGAAAGGAAACAAAGGTAAATGTCAAATTTTGACAGGAATGTTTGATTAAAATTGAGTTCTACGGCACACGGCTTCTCGTGTTTTCTTTCATCAGTCTCAATTGCAAATGATAATCCTCTCAAGTCAACTTTGAGTGTTCTATTGCTCAATTGCTATCCGAAAAAAGCTCACTGTTATTACCTAAAACACACAATCTCATAAGTACGAAAATATAGTTTTTTTCCTGTGCGAGTGGAGTTATTTCTCTTTTGAAAAGTGAACGAAATTATCGAAATAATAGTTTGTTTAAAAAAAATTGTTGGGGGTAGAGTTGTCGAAAGTTGAGGGGCTTAAACATAAATGATTAAACAAATCATATAAATTATTCAAGTACCTATATATATATTAGTGAACTCTGTCAGTCGAGTGTGTGAAGCGAGAGAAAAAATTGTGACGTTAATTGTTGCGACAGTTTGAAATTTAAAAAAAACGCAAAAATTTTTTTTTGACGACACGTTCGTTTATTCGTGTCGATTGGCGCCACCCCCGCCTTTAAAAAGCTCTCGCCCAGTGTTTCGTTACAGTGAACACAATAGAAAATCTTGCAACAATGGGCGGTGGACAGCAGGTCCACGTGGCAACTGTTGAGTCGGAGGTCGAAGGCTACAAAAAGATATCCGAGGCGGCCACCCTGCCCCTTGCTGAGAAAAAGCAGGGCAAGTCAAAAGAAGACAAGCCGAAAAAGGAGAAAAAAGAGAAAAAGAGCAAGAGCGTCACTGTTGTTGAGCAATCTGGAGGATCTGCTGGCGCTGCTCCGGAGGAGTTTCCACTCCCTCCTCCTGAGGACACTCTTCTCAACATCGTTGTTCTGAATAGGTGAAAGCAAAATAAATATAAAAGCAAAATCCTTGTACAAATAAGCTTACTATTTGTTTGTTAGTTACTTTTTCCCTGATTCCCACTTCCCACTTGAAAGACAAAAAAGCTCGCCTACAATTTTTATTTGGCTGGTGTATTCTAATAAGCTTGTTCCTTCCAAAATCCTACTTGCCTTTATAATCCTCTATTTACTTTTCCTCGCTTTTTACATTCCAGTCACACTTCATCCATTTTTATCAGGTAAACAACGTGCCGACTTTATTATTATCAGTGGGCAAAATAGTCCTGCCAATTTATCCCTTTTACTCGCTTCCCATTTACATTCATTCAGGCGTGTCGTTATTCAGTCTCGTCACGTTCGGCAGCACTTTCACACATGCATACACTTACCCTCTCTCTCTCCCTCTGACAATACAACACAATACTATTCTCCAGCAGCCCCAAACTAATTTTTTCGCCATACTTGGTTTCCCCTAATTAAATCAAGTCCATCTACTCAGCAACGCCACACGGACGTAACTTTTAATTACATTATTTCTACTAGCGCCATTATTTCTAGTGAGTCGCTGCGTGTATGTAGGCATGTGCGTTTCCATTGCTGCGGCGACCACAACCAACACCACCACACAGACACACAATATTTATGTAAATACATACACCCGCTTTCTTTCGGCCGCTCATCCATCACCCCGAGTACTCTAACTGTCTACGTGTAAAGTTGTTGCAGTTCGTTAGCTAAAATCCACTCTTTTCTCTGTTATCTGCAAACAGAGAAGCTGATTGAAGTGGATGCTCACGTATGTGGAAAATTTCGTGTGGGTATAGGGAGGGGGAGAGAGACGGCTTCATTTTATCCGCAATTTTGCCTTCAGCAAATACATATTTACATGCGAACGCTTTCTTGTCATAGGCGAGAGAGATAGATTTTTATATAGCATTACAAAATAAAAGCAGCAACAATAATAACAACAAATGTTTGGACGGTTTCTCGCTCCTTTTCGTCTGACAGGACAACATAAAACGATTCAACACAGGCGCTTATGTCCCGTTAATTATTTACAATTACGAGGCTGTCGTGCGTAATGCAACCAGTCAGACAAATCACGACACTCATGAAAAATTTAGACTTTGCACAGGTTTCTCTTGGACGGACGGGTGTGAGGCAGTATTATCAAATCAAGAGCCCGCTATTATTTTGATACGGCATAGGAATAACATTATTTATGAATTCAAACGACAAAATCCGGGGATTTGGGCATGATGATGGGTGGGTATGCACATATGTATGGAAACTACGACGCCATCTGTAATTATTGGGGGTGGGCAGTAATTCCAAATTTCAACAGGATTACTGTAACTCTTACTGGTGGGGAGAGTGATGATGATGTTGATGATGACGATAATTAATTCATTGGCGGGTATGCTTTCCTTTTGCGTCGCAGTAAGAAAGAAACCTGTCGAGCGCCCTTCATAGAGGAACTACAGGTCTCAAATTACGACTATTGGTTTTATTTTTCAGAGGATTACATACGAACTTTTGGCGTTGTTTTCTTATGAAAGTTTTACGATTTGCCAACTACACGGGCAAGAAATTGGGGAAAAGTTGGCCCTTTAAACGACTCACTACCACACAACTGTTTCTAGTTCAGTTTCCGTTAACTATAAAGAGCACCAGTGTGGCAGAAATGGTAGCAGTACAAAAAAGTTTTTGTGGTGCTGGCCGTTGAAATATTCATGTAAAGATAGATGCAAAATGGACAAAAATGTAGCTCATTTCCATTTTGCTAACCAGAAGAAAGTGGTTAAACCTACTGGAATGGATACGTCTGTGTATGTAGTCAGCAGCAACTCAGTAGATAGGCATACTTGACAGACGTGAAGGATATGTGAGGGCAATGGCGTTGTTAGTGTTGTTGTTATTGCTCTTCTGGTGAGTAAAAACTTTGAGTAATGAGATGGGAAGATGAAGTGAAAGAAGAAGAAGCAGCAGCAGACGAAAAGGGTTAAGGTCCTATTTAGCATATAAAATGCTAATCGGACTTTTCTGCAGCAGGAGTAGTAGCAGTAGCAGTAGTGGTGTTTTATTAATCTACTTTGTGGCACGGGTGCTGCTGTTGCTGGCCAGCGTCTCCCTGTCTGAGACAAAGAGAGAGAGAGAGAGGGGGGAGGGAAACTTGTGAGTAGACAGCGACAACATCAATCAATTTCACTGTTCACGTTTTCTTACCACTTGTGTTGCTAGCACGACACTGTCATGCAATGGGGTGTAGAGAGAGAGAGAGAGAAAGAGAAGTAACTGTGTCATTATAATAACAGCAATATAATAATAATTACTAGCAACAGAGTGTATTAAATATTCCCGTTGTCCATAAAATTGTGCATAGGTAGGTACATAATTTTTTTTTATTATTATTAGTGGTTGTTTAATTGGCCAGAGAGGAGGAAGAATAGGATAACCTAAATATTTAGTAAACAAAATATTATTATTATTGCTTATATTTTTGCTCCATGAAAAATTTAACTACAGCTAACGAGCTAGTTGTTGTTGTTGTTGTTGTTGCTCATTTTCTTCTTTTTAAAATGTAATTGTTGGTTTGTCAGGCGGATTGTGTGCTATATTCTCTCCCAGTCCCAAGTGAGAAGTGAAATATATTATGCTCGAGTGTGTGTGTGTGGGGGGAGGAGGTTCTCAGCAGAGGTTTTGAACACGCTGGGCAAAGTGCATTAGTTTTATTTAGACGTCTTGTTGCCATTCGTGCATGTCTCTTACTTTACTCCAGTTTCATCTATCACACTCGCACATTTATACACACACGAGCTTGCTCTCTTCTTTTCATGCAATTGGAATAAGAGAGAAAGAAAGAGAGAGAGAGAGAGTCATATTCGATTTATTCATTTTGTCCGTGTCCTATGAAAATTCATGGTATGAAATTCTTGACACATCCACACATACACTCACATGGAATGTATACATACATGCAACTCGAATAAAATGAGAATGCCTTTCACATAGCAAATTCAACGACGACGACGACGAGCACGACTGACTGACGGACTCGCTCAAACTCTCTCTCTCTCTGAAAATTCCTCAGCAACGACAGCAATACCACTAACGTGGTTTTACTCTCTCTCGTTCATTCTTCTTCGTACATTGGTCACATAGCTAAAGTTTTAAAATACTTTCCAGCAGACCATTTATACTTTTTTGTATTGCCTACGTATATAATACTATTAAAAGTTTTGCTAGCGCTGTGTGGTATTTAGAGACAGACCACTTTGTAATATCATTTAAACGAAATGTACTTTGGTCGCGAGACAAACAAGAGAGCGAGAGAGAGAGAGAGCGCGAGCAAGTATAAATGAATACATTACGGACGTTTTCGCTTAATGTGGTTGAGGAAGGGTGGATTTTTGGAGAGTATCGTATCATAAAAATGCATCGGGTGATGTGTTTGTATGTAAGCCGTACAGAATAAAGCGACTTGATCTCTGTCTCTCTCTCAACATCGTCCACAACATTGGTCATTTGAATGTATGTACGCTCGGGAATGCATTAGGAGAGATGTCATGGCTGAAAGGCATGCTACAATTTTTATTGTGCGAACAAAATAAAATATTTTGGAAAAATGCCGTTTTTATAAATATGCTTACGTGTGTGTGTCTCTCTATGTACTGTATAGTATTGACGTTTCCTCCATGTGGCCTTTGTTAGTGTTATTGACAGATTGGACAGAATGCGCGTCTCTGTCGCTCACTCTCTCTCTCTTTTTGTTCCTGTTTGAGTAGCACAAAGGACTACCCAGTATAACATAACGATATTTAGGTACATGCGTACAATGTCTACACACACACACTACACCCAAAAATATTATTACGAATTTGACGTTGTAAAAAGGCGACATAGCAGAGAAGCAGCAGCTTTTTTTACGATTGTTTTTTAGTGCATAGCATGTTAGGTCTTTGCTCTGTTTAGACTTTTTGCATAACAACAACAAAAAGAGCAGTGTCGCCGTCGCCGCCACCCTCACCACCACCACCACTAGCAAGCTTGCAGTTCAACTTTTTATAAGCTCAATTTGGAATGCACACGCAGTAGTGGTTGTTGTGGTGTGGTGGAATATCATGTCATTACAAAAAACCATTACTTACTTCTTACTTCTCTCTTTCTTTCTCTCTCTCTCTCTCCTCTCGCATTTTCTCATTTCAACCAAGTTGTTGACGAATAAAGCATTCATTTTGTCCAGCCTAAGCAAACTAACAATATGAGCGTCATAGCCAACAATAACTAACCATAACTTTAAAGAATTTTTTTTTACAAGAAGCTATGATTATTGCCGAGAAAGAAAGAGCAGCGGACGAACATTATGCAACAAAACGCAACGTGATACACACACACACGTCCGTCGTCGTCGGGGAATATAACGTGATTGTATCATTGCTTTTGTTCCTGTACATGTAGTTACAGACCCAAGCTCTGAGCTAGTTGACCGATGGGCTTAAAAACAGGGCTTTCTTAAACTCGGTTCATTTTTTCAGTTTTTTCTTGTGTTGTTAGGCTAGCTTGAAAGTGAGCAACAACCACACACACACACACACACACACCAGCAACCCATTAAAATCCTTGCTTCTTCCCTTGAACAGCGCTAAAGCAATCCATGCAAATGTAGTAATCCAACTAATAGCTAATCAACATGTAGCCCAAAGCAGAATTATACCTAGCGACGTATGACATGACAGCGCGGTACAATATTGTAAATAGGAATACATCGATATCCTTCCTTCTTACCCACACAATGCATTTAATGTCTCTCTCTGGTCGACCAACGCACTCACTCCACTCACATGCATGTATACTATGAAAGCGTCCATTTTTCGCTGCTCCAATACGATTAAAAAAAGAGCTTTTCTGTTTGTTGTTGTTGTTGTTGTCGTCACGGCGGGCTTCATAATATCGCGAGGTGGACAGGGACACTTTTTTTGCGTTTCACCACCATCGTCATCATCATCATCATGAAAACCACCGAACCAACCCACACTCTGGCTGCGTATTCAATGTTTTGCCAGTCATCAATGAGCTTTTAGTTGAGTCCGAACAGCGTCCATGCGTGGATTGCCCCTGTTTGCATGTGGAGTTGTTTTGTTGTTGTCGTGTATGGTGTTGTGTAGTTAGTGAAGCTCTCTCTCTCTCTGGTTACTCTCGATAGCATGGTGCCACACGTAGACAGACTGTCAGTCACTTGTTTGTCTGGTGATATTGGTCATGTTTTTGGGGTTCCACACTGAAAAAAAAGCCATTTTCAAAATATTACGTTCAAATCATTTCAACAACAACAAAAAACAGTCTCTTCTTGCTTTTGTCTGGGGATTTGTTTTTTTTTCTTGGTGCAAACAAACATCTATATTGTATCGTACCATAATATCAACCGAGAGTGTTTTCATAAACAACGTGGCGCATTATTAGCGAAATCCGTCTTTTCTTTGTACCAAGTAATAACAGCGCATCAAACGACTTTTTCTTTTGTTTCGTGACGGCGATGATGTTTCCTCCTGACCAGATTACTGCGGATGACGAGACGATTGAGGACAGTGTAAAAAGATCGTAGAGAGAAGGAAGAGGCCACGGATCCAGTGTCTTGTTAGCGCTGCAACGTAGAGCTGTCGTTTATATATGGTGACACACAACCTGCTGGACACTTTTTCTGTTGGTGTGAATGACGTGTTGTTGTTGTCGTCGTTAGTTTTGCTCGGGTTGGTAGTTAAACGTACAAACGTAAACGTGTGTCATTTTTTGGAGAGTCCAAGGAAATTGGAACTTGTCAAGCATCCGAATTGGATTTGTAATTGCGGTCGTCCAAAAGTCAGACAAAACAAAGTATAATGACGTGGTTGGAAGTGCCTCTGAAAGGGTGCGCATACATATTTATTTATATTTTATACTAAAAATTATTTCGTTTCTTGTAAATTCCCTCTAGTTAAGAGTTAAGAGGACCACACACGTAGTCGGAAAACCCTCCGGGGTTATTTAATTCACTCACCAAATTGGTACTTCAGGACGAGTAGCAGAGTGTCACATTTTGATACTCCGGCTCTCTCTCCCAGTCTCTGTATTCCTGCTCTGAGATTCATTATTCAGGGCCAGCAAGCGCATTGTTTGGGTTATTTATTACTACCGCGGGCGAAACGTACTGCACACTGCTTTTGAAACAATAAAAGGAAAAGTCAGTTGTAGTAGGCTCTATTTTGGCTTTTGCTGGGTGAGAGGTAACAATTATTTTACAGTGAGCGTCTAGTCTGTTGTGGTCGGTGGTCCGTTAATCCCTCCGGAGACAGACACACACGCACACACACACACACACACACTCTTTCTCTCTGTTCATTACAACTAAAGTTACACGAGGACCTTACTTCCCAACCAGCTGTCGCTGTAACGGCAGTTGACTTTTACCCTTTTGTTGTAATGACGCTTTACAAACTTAGGTTATTGCTGGAGGAGTGAGAAAGCGTGTGAGAGAGAGAGAGAATCAGGAAATGATATACGATATTATTTTGCTACACGTTGCCTTTATACATGCATACGCACGTGTCATGTGTTTATATATCTGTGTGTATCTGTGAAAGGAAAAGATGTGATGGCATTTCCTGCTCAATGATGGTCCAACTCAATTTTGCTTGCTTTCTCCCCTTCCCCCCACTGGACTCCTTGGTCAATTCTTGCGAGAGCAATAACATCCTGGCCTGTCTATGTGTAAAAATGTCAGATTATATGGACACCGGAATCGTCCATCTGTTTTCCCTTCCTTCCTGGGAAAATATATCTAACAACATAAAATATCTACGTTGAATACAACATCAATTGAAGATGTAATTTGGATGTGTGTGTGTGTGTGTGCAGTGTGCGCGCTATCATTTGCTACCACATCACCTTTGCAAGTATTTTTTGAAGCAGTTGATACTTGATTGTTGTTCATGCCTTGCCCCAACTCCATCATCTCTCTACACAGGAATGAGTTTATTATAGCCGAAAGCCTAGAATAATTGGTTGCACACTGACTCCCACATTATTATGTAGATGCTTACAGTTTGTAATACAAAAAGGTAGACATCATAAGAGAGACTAAAATTCATTATTGGAACATACAATCATAATGTGTATGTTTCCAAGGGACGCTACTTGAAAATTTAATTATAGTGTTGTTACAATTTCCTTTTTCACGTCGGATTAGGTAATTATTATTATGCCTCCATTATTATTCACTCTTCAGTGCACTGATGGCCGCCGGACTGCGCAAGAGGAAGCTACATGGCGCCTAATGAAAAATATTGGGTCATATATTTATTAAATGTGCAGCAGTAATGGTGGTACTCAAAGTACCGACAACAACATACTTGTGCACACATACCACCACGCATACAGATACCACTCTCTCCTATTTCCCACAAGCTGTATTGACCAACGAGGACAGGAGCTATACTGAATTTAGCAAAAAAAAGTATAAAAAACCATTTTATCCAACAAGTTAGTTAGCTACTACCTATCTAGGCAGTCCAGTTCATTGTTCTTCCCCTTGTTTAGCTACTGTTGCTGCTGCTGCTGCTCTAAAAAAATAAAATTAATGTGCCTCCCTGTATGACTACCAACACATGTACACTTCCGAAACGGAAACCTTGGCATGCAAAAAAAAACTGTAGGCTATTTTTGTTGTGTGTTTCTCTCTGTAGTAATAAATACACAAGGAAAATGTAATAAAATTGGGCAATATATCCGTTTTCCAAACAAGTTAAGCAATGAATAAAAAATGAAATGTTCGTAAAACATGCAGCAAACCTTACAAAATTACCAAGAAAAACAGAGAATTGATTCACACATGCATATTGTACACGATATCGAGTGTTGTTGTTCACATTGTTGGTCTCTATATTCTGAGTTGTTGTTAGTAATAATAATAACAATAACCGTAATAACACGATACTACCCGATAAAATTATATACTAGTGTAGTCACTGGTTGTATGATCCGGAAGGGAAAGTATTATTGGCTTAGCGTCTTTGTCTAATGGTTACAAACAAGCTGGCAGTATAGGTACCTGCGTAAAGGGTAGGGATATGAGTGCTGTATTGGCGCTGCCACGCCAGCAAATTTGTTGGTGGTAAAAAGGAAGAAGAAAGTATGAAAAAGACAAGTCAAGATGAATGTCTATCACTTGTTCTCACAGCCAGAAAATAAAGAAAGAATTCCCTCTTCAGTTGCCATATTGCTCTCAGTCAGTGGAATGGAATTAAATTAGTGGCAGAGGAGCGAAAACTACGACGAGTACTAAGCTCACTTGTTTCTAGTATGTACATAATATGCTTTATATAAAGCAAATATACATGAATTCATTAAGTGGCACTAATATTATAATATTTTTTTTTTCATCTGATTTATGGTTCCTTGTGGAACCCTTTCAGCCAAACCAGCTCATAATTAGACCGAAAGCCAATTTACTTGCCGAGCCGCAAAATTATTTGCCGGTTTTTTGCTGATTTGTGTACTTTTTCGCCCAAAAAACCGCTGGATAACCCAGTTGACTTTTCGGATTAGTTTTTGAGGAGGAGGAGGAGGAGGAGAGTGTGTGTGTAAAGAAGCAAGACCCTCTGGAGAGAAAGGGTTGAATAGACAACTGACTTGAAAAATGGTGTGTGTGTATATTTTAAGCAGTTGAGAGGAAATCGGCAAGAGTGGTAATTTTGAGAAGGTTGGAAGCATATTAGATTACATTTCCCATTTCCCGAAGTATATTACTTGTATTTTCTCAATGGGAACCCCCCGCTTTCTTTTGCAATGTCGTTAACGATGATGATGATGATAGTCTCCTGAAATAATCAGTCAGTCAGTGGTGCTTATTGGCTTATCATCATAATTAAGGAAGGGAATCCAAACGGAATGTTGTGCACACACTTCCAGCGAGAATGAGGAATGTCGTGTGAAAATACCTCATTCTCTCTATCCACATTGGCAACTGCTCGGAAATAGCCTGGTTTCCTGTGGTAGGTATTATGATGAAACTCGCTCTCCTCTGAAAAAGGTTATTGTACGACCCCCAACTTTACTACTGCGTCAAATAGACGTGTCAAGACGAAGAAAAATAAAATAAAAAGAGACACGAGAAGACTATAAGCCCATCACGCAGAAGAAGAAGTGGATGATGATGATACTACTACAAATGTGAAATAATATATTACATCTCTCTATTTACAAGATAAAGGGGCAAATCAAGCAAAAGGAAGTTGGAATTGTACGAGTGGTATGTCTACTCTGCACTTGTCTTTCTGCCATGCACGAAATTTAACTCAGTCGAGCGGGGAGAAAGCAGCGGAATCATCATCATCTCTTTCCTTCTCGCGATTGCAAAGAACTCTATCAAAGAAAAGAGAAGCAAGACAGAGAGCGAAAGAGAAAGAAAAAAAACTTTGAAAAGAGCATCATCCACCGCTGCACAGTATCGGCCCTGTAGTCACGGTGTGTGTATGTAGGTTTACGGTTATACTTTTACTTTCTGGTATCCTTCTTGCGAAAAAAAAACCAGAACAAAAGTAGCCGAGGCACAGCACTCGAGCCTTAGAGTATGGCGCTATTTATATTTTATTCGAGGCGCTTTACACTTTATAGCCGTTTCCCTTTTTCTATGTGTGTGTATGGATGTATATGAATCGTTATTTTAAATGAGGAGGAGTATGTGGGTTGAATCAGTGATAAGGAGAAATGTGAAAGTATTTTTGAGATGCTTTTGGGTACTTTTTTGGTCCTCCTTATAATTTCCAATCAGGGTTATACATAATGCCACAGCGAAACAGAGAATTTTTTAAAGGTTTTTTTCTACATTCGTCCCCGCTTTTCTTCATCCACGCATATAAACACGCTTTTTTCAGGAATGCAAAATAAGAAGAGGAAAAAGTAAGAAAAATTTTCCGTACGGTTTGTCACGTTATATGTTAGTTACGCATTTCACATGAAAAAGGTGTATTAGCTGAAAAGACTTTTTTTTATGGATGGGTAGACAAGGTGAATGGTGGGTCGTGAGTGGTTTCTGGGTAGAATGTCGTGTTTGCCAAGGGCTTCCCACTTTAGAAATTGGAATACTTAAACGTATCATGTTTCTACCTGGTACAGAGAGAACAGATAGAGAGAGAGATATACTCCCTAAAAAAATGTGTACATACCAGCAGCAGCGCTTCGTATTTTACGACTCTCGCTGTCTCTCTCTCTCTCTTTCTCTCTGGGAACAATTTTACTGTTTGAATGCCTAAATGTAAACAAACTACGAGCGCAGGTTGCTGTGTGAGGACAACCGCAAGAAAAGAATAGTAATGGATGACTATTATAATGATGATACTTAAATTTCTTTTTTTTTTCTGCTTTTTTTCTCTCTACAGGACATCCCTCTTCATCATTACGAGTGCTCTGTATTGCAAACTCGCAGTGATTGTTTGTTTGGCATTTCTCCTCTCGGAAGTGATCACTCTCAACATACCCCTCTACTTCTTTGAGGTAAGTTTCTTTGATGAAATTGTATAAACAACGACACTGTTTTTTTTTCTCTCTGCTTATAAAAAAACACAAGTATTTTTTATGAAATGTGTTTTACGTACAGTTATGCAAATACACAATGACTGACTCTATTTATAATACAAACAGCACGATAAGTATTTCCAAGGTGTTTTGCAATCTTTTCACAAGTGCCCCTTTGTAAACTTCAGCCATTTTTTAAGCGGTTGTTCCAAATAACCCATTTATTTTACAGATTTCACACAAGCATATATACATATATTTGTAAATTGACTCCTTTTTTTCTCTCTCTCTCTCTCCAGAGAAGCCCACTTTCATATACATTTGTATAGAGAAAAACCTGTAGTTTATTGTATAAAAATCTCGTCTTGTCAAACGGAACAGTTCCTATTCGCAGCTATACAAGTACCAATACACAACTCATCTTTAAATACAAGACGACAAGGATGACGACCCGTCGTGTGTTGCTTTTGCTAAAAAAGAAAGTAGGGGATCAATAAGCCCATTTAATGCGACGGCTGGTGCTGCTCCTGTTAAGGATGTGATAATCAGGTTTTATTAAGTTGATTAAGGCTGTCGCCTTTCAAGCGAATCTCTGCCTCTGGCTGTGTCGGTGGTGCCGAAGTTGGTTTCCTTCTCAATGAATGAGAGTGTTTAGGCAGAGCGCTATGCCATGTCAGGATTCAGGACACATTCAAGAATTTATGCATTCATGTATACCATTTCTGTGTACATATGCGCACATTTTGAGTAGATTTGTATATATATACAAATACATAAGAGTACCAGTGAAACAGGTTAAAAAATAGACAGTCAACGCGTTTTTTTTTTGCTCGTACAGAAACAAGGTACTACAAAACATAAAAGAAAAAGAGAATGAGACGAAGAAGATCCAGAGAAAAGAAAAGTGAAGCTGAAAGATTTTGTTTAAAAGACTTGCCAGTATATTCAGAGGAGCAACTGTGTTCGTGTTGTGTCGCAGCCGCTTTATGATTTCCATATGCTACACAAAAACTTTTTTACACACAGATACGGTTTTGGATAGCAGAGCAGCAGCAGTAATAGTAGTATAGTAGCGGCAGCAGTCTTATATATTTAGTGTCAGGATGAAGATGATGAGGACAATGATGGTAGTTTAATGCGGCATCTTTTTGTTTGCCCGTGTGTGTATGTGTGCCTGAGTGTGATTTTTCCTCCTTTTCTTCTTCTTCTTCGTCTTCTTCCCATGTCGTTCCTTGTCATCTTTATTATTTGTATTAAGTATAAGTGGCACAAGCACAAGTGCGAACGGAGGTGGCAAAGGATGACGATAGGAGAGAGACCCGAGAAGAGGATGACGATAATAATAATCCTACTACGAGCAAAGATGCTACTTGGATATGCATGTAAACATGTACAGTTATTACTATTATTATACGAACAAACGAATTGCTCCTAATGATTCTCACTTAATGAAACTTGTCTTCTTCCCTCGCTCTTCATTCTCTCTCTCTCACCCTCTCTCTCTCTCTGGGAGTAACCCCGCATTTCGTGTTGAATAAGGTGGGTACAAAGGAAAATGGGAAGAATATTGGCGTTCTGGTAATACCAGTGGTTACACAAGACGCAAAGGGGAAACGAAGGACGACAGAGAGAGAGAGAGAGAGTCACAGGGAGCTTCACAATAATCAACGTCATCTCCTGATCATCATCAGGGCACAGTCTAATAATATCGCCTATTCAGTAGCAGCTTTCAATAAGAACATATTGACATTTTTTTTTGCAAATGGGCGGTGGTGGGCTGGTTGACAACGTGACTTGTAAATGTACATAGATGTTATACACGAGCCAGTGAGCAGAGAGGCAGTCGGGGATGCGTAAGAAACTGTGTAACATTTCGAGACAACAAAAGAAGTGTGCTTAAAGCTTCGGATTTCATTTTGAAGGCAGCCGAGCTAATAGAGTAGATTGAAGATAGGCGCAGTAGTTTGATCTCATGTACGTACGTAGCTCTCGAGATGCTGTCTGTCTTTCCACCTCTCTCTCTTTGAAAATTGGCAGTCAAAGAGAGGTACAAGTCTGTTCAAGTCAAGTGGGAGGAAAAGTTCAAAAGAAAAAAAAATATTTCGGAAAATCTATCGCGCTCCCTTCTTCATATCATCAATTTACGGGAAAGTTGTACATTTAAAAATATTTAGCTAGAGAGGTCGATGACTCCGTTGCTGATGCTGTTACTATGCTGCTACCTGTCTTCTTCGTTATCATCGGGCTTGCTTTTAGATAATTGGAACGTAAGAAATCTATATACACAAAAAATCTCCTCTGATGAAACTACACGGGCATTATGGCAGTTTTCTAGGATAAATGTGGGAATTGATTTTTTTGTAAGGAAAAAAAAGGCTTTAAAAAAATTACTGGTCGTAGCGTCTTCCTCCTCCAATTTACTCCTCGGTCAATAGTGCAGCAGCAATTTTTTTGTACAAATCTTTTATACCCTGCCACAGAAATGAATGACACATGCAGTTCTTCTATTCTCTGGGCTGTACAAGCTTTGTTTTGAAATTATTTTATTGAAAGAAGAAAATCCCTTTAAAAAATAATTGAAGCACGCTGCTTGGGAAGAGGACAAAGAAGAAGAGAGTTAACAGCAGATACAAAGACAGGCACGCTGCACCGTTGTTGTGTGAGCAGATGGTTAACAGCGACAAGAAATAAACCCGATGAAATATGTTCATACAAATTGTATTACAACAAAATAGGGCTTACTTCCTTGTCTGGTCTCACCTTATTATTTTCAACCAGGTTACGAAAAAAATATAAACATATTGAAGAGATTGCAAACACTTGGTATTATTATAAGTTTGTTGAGTAAGTCAATTGTGTTAAAACACTACTTGTGTATAAAAAAAAGTATCAAGTTAAGCTTGTTTACAGTTTCTAATTCCACTTTTCTTGTGTGTTTTTTTCCCTCTCTCGTTTTTTTCTCTCTCGCTCCCAACATCCACGTCCTTTTTTGGCTGAATGTTCTGCCCATGGAACATTGGAAACATGATGTCTTCCCGGGAACAAAATATACACCTATCCTTGTGTATATACTCACGTGTACACAAACTCGCACACACCTATGCCCCCATTATATACACTATTTTGGTCGTGTCAACTCGTGAACAACTCCCCCTTTTTTGTGCCTTTGCTCCTGCTCTTTCATCCTCACTGCATGTGCCCTCCACCACACTCTCCCCGTCGCTCTTTCTCTTTCTCTCTCTCTCTCCACGGCCGTTGACAATATTCGTGGGAAACATGGCAGGTTATCTTCACCTACTTGTATGGAGGAAGTATTCTCTTTTTCCTCTATGTGTTCTGCTACCTGCTCCATGACTCGTCTCAAAAGAAAAGGCAACGAAATAAGGACAAAAAGGACAAAGAAGCCAAAAAGGATGAGGAAGTTGCTACGGATGCTGCTGCCAGCAAGTCGGGTGAAAGGAAACAGTCATTTCTTCAAGTAAGCCCCTTTTTCTCTCTTTCCACTGTTTTTTTTTACTTTTGTTCCCCCTTTGAGGGTACTATGCATACACGCTCATTTGTAGTTCTCTATATAAACGTGTCACCCTCATACTCGTTTGCAATATTTTTTATATTTGCAAATCAATTTCATTGCTGTCTTCCTCCCTTTTCTCGTCAAGAGGGAGAACAGAAGAGAATGTGTGTGCATGTTACAGGACGATCATCATCAGTAGCTTCAGCGAATCTTGCTGACGATGGTGATGGCGATGATGATCGCCATCTTAGTCATTGAGGTTGAAGATACGACGGTCGTTACATTTTTTCCCCTTTTTATATACATTTTATCTATTCATATATACAATCATAATATAATATATGCGTTTCGCTAATAGTACGGACATTTCTCCCGTCGTCGGTGTGTTCAAGAATGCTAGACGAAGAGAGTGAGAGAGAGAGAGATACACGAGTGGGGCACTCGACATGTTGTAGCAGCAGAAATGTGATAAAAATGAGATTTTCTTTCGTCTCTCTCTCTCTCACTTACGACAAAAGCTCTCGTCTCGCAGTGGTTTTGATGATGGAAAAATTGTAATATACGAGGGAAACTAAATATTATTATGCGTCGTCGTTTTTTACAGCGGTAGTTGGTAAAAAAATTGTTCCCCGAGTTTATAGCATTATGTGGGTATGTGTATGATATCCAGAGTGTAAGTATGTGTGTAGGTCTATGTATGTAGCATAATATTTTCCCAAGAAAAAAAAGCTCTTGAAAGGAAAGGTTCGGGGCACGCAGGGAAAGTGCAAAAGATTTTTTTTTATTTCACACACAATAATTTTTTTAACATGGCGTCTCTTCTTCAACACTGGTGGAAAATGTAACGATTTAGAAAAATGTTGCCATCTTCCACGTTTTTTTACATTGGCAGGCCGAGTGGTGCTTCTGCTACTCCGACTATGGCTTCCGCTTAGACAAGGCATCCATTAATTTATCAATATCCTGCATCCTAACATGTATATCCCATATAAATGCACATCATGTGTATTGTAAGCTATACTACACACATATCCTATTTATTTTTTCTTTGCCACTGCTTTCTACAGTGTACATTTACTTTTCGTTGAGATTTAAGTATACAAAAGCGAGAGCAATGACAGAGATAAAGAGAGAAAACAAAGGAGAAGAAAGCGGAAGCCGAATAAAGAACAGGATTTCTTCTTTCCTAAAGGAAAGTTGATGTTTTTTTTGTATTAAAAAATAAAAGCGTTTTCTCTCTATTGACATGCCACAAGCAATTGCGCTTTTTTGCTCAGCGCTTTCTCTCTCTCTCTCTATCTCTCTCTCGCCGCCTTACACAGTGCGTAGCAAATTTTTATTTTATAAATGGTATAGAGTAGGTATGGATTATTTCCATTTTACGTGTTCAGAATATGTAATTATTTTTACGGAAAGAAAAGAAAGGAGGAATTAGTGGTAGTGGTATTAGTAGTACTACTAGCAATATCATTCGTGATGATGTTGGTGGTGGTGGTGGCGATGGTGAAAGCACAGACTTTTACGTTTCAACTTTTCTGTGACTTTCTTTCTTTTCTCCATGAGAGAGAGAGAGTGTGTGTTTGATTGGCCAGATTAAAGGGAGATTAGGTAAGAAATGTGATATATATTTTGACCAGACAGTTTGTTGGATAATTGTATGTCTGTTGCTTTTGTGTTCTCTCGTGTTCTGCTTTTTTGTTGCGCAATAGGCAAGGAAAGATTGTCAGAGACAAACTACTATTTTAGGTAGACTTGGCAGACTTATCTCAAGCCGAGTAAATTCTTAGTATAGAGTAAGAAGCAGAAAGGAAACATAATACCATCGATTTCCTTTTTCAAAAAATAAATCACTGGAGTTACCATCTCCACCACCAGCAGCTGCAACAACAACAGTAGTAGTAGAAGTAAAACAGAATTAAATTGAATATAACAGTCACGTCACATCACATGATATTCCCCAGAAATGAATTGTTTTTGTTTGTTTTTAAACACACAAAACAGGTCTCTTTCAGACAAACACAGAGAGAGGAAGACATGATAATGATGACGACAATGGGAAACTTAGGCATATATTATCCGACTTATAAATATTTTTTCCTACTGACAGTTGCAAAAGCCTCGACAAAACTGTGTGGCTAAAAAGTAGATTAGTTTGTTGCCTTAATTATTATCATATTGAATTAGTTTCTCCTCTTTTTGCGTTGTTAACCCAACCGCATGATTAATTTTACGTGTGTGATTTCCGCACTACTGTCGACTCTGTCTGACTGTGTGTGTGTGTGTGTGTATGTTTGTGTGCCGCGGTTAGTGTTTGTGGTATAGTTGTACAAAACTTGTTCTATTTTATTATTACCATTTCGAAATAAACCTTTCGCAAGGGATTAAAAGAGAAAAAACTTTTTGACGCGATGAAAGATGAATAGAAATGTTTACACAAGCGAAAGCGGATATTTTTAGCTGCCCTATTATTATTACCACCACAAGTACTACACCGCAGAAGAGAAAGGGAGAAAAGAGAAATGGAAAAGTTAACATTTTGCCACCACTTCTCTTTCCTCTTTAGTGTGACGAGAAGTTGATTTTGTCGGGAAAGAAATAAATTGGATGGTGGTGGGGAGGTGGATTAGATACCTACAAAATGCGTCTTTACTATTATTCTCCCCTGTTTTGTAAAAAAAATGAAAGACATATTCATAAAAACGAATTACTATTATCATTTTTATTACTCGAGTTATTTATTCTCAACTTCTTTTTTCATCTCTTTTTAATTCTCAACTTGATTTTTCCCCATTTCCAAACATTTATCTACCAGTAAAAAAGTAACATGAAAAAACTTTTCTCGTGATACTTTTTTTTCTCTTCTTTTCAGTTATTTTTTTTGTTCACTTTTGAGTGAGCACAAATGTAAATAGCTATATATGATTCCACAATGGAGACTCTCAAAAGAGTATCACGTTTTTTTTTAAAAAAGAAACCATTTTTGTTGGTATGCATATGTATGAAAGGAGAATAATAAGTCTCTCTCTTTCTCTCTCTCTCTTGCGCTGCTGCTGTTGCTGCTGGGGCAAGAAGAGGAGGAAAATGATGATGGAGGGTTGTAGTTGTACAGCAAGCTCTCTTCAAACAGTCTCTGTCATTTTTCTCGGTTGCCATCCATTATATTACAGCAGAGCACACAAGAAAAAAAACACACACACACACGCCACATTTTGTTGACTGGAAGAGAGTATGCATATTATAAGCCGCATAATATCGTGATCATGTTATTTCCCTACACGTAACTCCCTTTTTTGTTCTTTGCTCCAAAGGGAAGCTTTTCTCCAAACCGTCATCTCGACGGCTCCAAACAAAATGAAAAAGCACTCGCTGCTCTGCTTGTGAGAAAGATTAATTTTTTAAGATAGAGATGTAGATCAGGGTAAAAGAACGTCGTCGTTGAGGACGACAACGACGACGACGTGCCTTTTACCTCTGTAAGGGCTTTTGAGAGGATGGAGACGCGAATAAAGTAAACTGTATCTTACAGGAGAGAAAGAGAGAGAGAGAGAGAGACGTTTATTTCCCTTGCCTTTTTCATTCAACAACAAGTAAAGACGACGATGATGATGTAAAACAAGTTGTGCGTTGCTGATATGATGATGGGTATTAAAGCTGGCCTGTTTTGCATTCCTATTTATTTTCTACGTTTTAATAATGGTAGACCTTTTTCCGTTATGGAATTTTCGTGGTTCACGTTTCCTTAATATTTGATCATTTCATTTCTCTACCGTCGTCATCACTGCTGCCACAACAGCAGCTAGGCCACTGTTCTATATATTTTCTTTCATCTTACATAAGTACAAATAAAGGGTCGATCGAATTGGATAAGAAACAAAATTTACTTCGCTTCCGCTTAGATTAGGCATAATAAATCCTATTATTTGCCGTAGTGTTTCTCTCTCTCTCCCTTCCTCTCAACAGCAATTCATTTGCTCCCGCAAAATGTATTCTGACAGGCTTTTTAGCTGTTCTCTCTGGCTCTCTCCCTCGAACCAATGAAGGCAAATAAATAAATTACGCCTTTTATTCGTGAGTTTCTAGATGAAATTATAACCATGTGACGATGATGAACGAGGGAAAAGGCTGAAAAAAAAATTACTGAGTGCCTGACTCAAATACCTGTTTTTTTTTTGCTTACGCCAATCCAAATTGTTTTCATTTTTTCCTACAATCTTCGTTTTCTACCGTCATACCTGCACACGATGAGCGGCATGTATGTATGTGTTACGTTTTTGCACAGAACTAAAAGTTAAGTAATCTTCCCACACACGTTTGTTCATCCGTCTGTTTGTCTGTCGGTCATCATCATAGGATAAAACAAGCGCCTTATTGCCAGTTTTTCTGCGAAATATGTATTTTTTTTATTCCTGTGTTTTAGCATAGTTTTAGTTCTCATGACAGTATATAGTTGATAGTGATTTTTAAGGTACGCTTGTAATCGTCATATATTTTTTCTAGACTTGGAGTTACTTAGCAATTTTGGCAATATGGTATTGTTATTGGTATTCCGCTGAACTATTTATTTTTAGTAGAATAGCACTTTAGAAGCATGCTATCATTTCATTTTTACATCGTTATGTGCTGTGTACCTTTCAAATTTTTATGTATTTTTATTATTTTATTATTTATTATTTTTGTTTGGTTTTGTATGTTTTCTCCCTATCTTCTTCTTCTTTTTTAGGAGGGTCGACACAAAGGCAAGTATGAGTTAGCTGAGCGTCAAAGACTAGATCCTCTCTTGCCAAGTGAGGTTTGTACTCCGGATTTTTTTTACTGAAATTCTTTATTTTTTAATTTTTTATGTAAGATTATTTTATTGCGTAAAATGATGATATTGCTTTTAAATCGTATTATGTTCTGTACAGTAAATTTTATTGATATTTTCTACTATATTTTACATTTTATCTTACATGTATATCTGTGTATGTATGTATTTATTACGTTCAATTTTCGCATGATCACTTTTGATACTGTCCTCTGGTCGGAAATATGTATGTCCTCTGCTCGTTTAAGATCTTTGCTAGACCTCTATATAGAGCGTCGTCACTCTTCCGTAGGCTTTCACTATACCAGTATAGTAGGCTTTATTTAATTACTCCCCCGCCTTGAGTGCGTCTCTCCGTCTGCCTTAATGTTAATGGCGTGCGTACCGTTACGTGTAATAAAAACGTCGTTCCCATCAGTTTCGTCAAATTTATACCCCCACGATAAAAATAGCACCCAATGTGAAGTTCAGTAGCGTAACTAATAGAATCAATTGTTATCGCACAAGTAAAAGTATGTATGTATCTGTATAACTTGCTAGACGAGTCTTCTGAGTTACCTGCCACACGTATCTTGATTGGATTTCTGTAAATTGTTAGTGGTGGTGAGTGATAAGAAACGATTAAAACTTTTTTCTCTCCCACTCTCCGAATCGCAATGCCAGCGGCTTCTCAAGAACTGAAGGAGAAAATTTAACAATATTTTTAGTACGCTTGCCTTCATTTTCGTTTAATTCCGACAAGCAGAAACGAGAGAGTGGAAGGACGAAACTGATAAACCGATGACGCGAAATGAATCTCTACCAAAAAATTCTTATATACTTTTTTGCCTCCCGCGAAGCTCAGGTATTGTTGGTGACGGTGTGACAAGATACAACAGTTACAGTTTTTCCCAACTTTTTTTTCTCCAGAGGGAACCCGACTTTACCAACGGGAATACTACTTTCGCAATTTGACGATAAGTCTCCGATTGAAAAAGTAAATCACTTTCATTATGAGTTTTTTCTTCTCTCGAAAATTGGGAAACATGATGTAATATGTTTTATAACTTGGATTTATCATAATGATAACGACAACCGAGAGCGATGATGATACTGATAAAAAAAAGTAACTGAAAGATGTCATACCACCCGTATAGAACTTTCCCTCCTCCCCCTCCGCGAACAACTGATATTTTCCTCCCATTCTAGTAAAATCCCTGTCAACCCGTCATTACCAACTTGTATCACGGGAATTGGCTACATATTTTATCAACCTGGTTTTATTTATTTCGCTTCACTATCTAACCTGCCATACATACATATCTCTCCACATATAAAAAAAATATTGGCGACAATTTAATTTATTTCCTTCCATCATCATCCGGGAAATGTTGCAAACAGAGACAGAAGCGAAACTTTTCATTTCCATAATCTATCAACCAGTTTTCATTTGCTGTAGTATATTGCCCCCTTTTCCTGTAAGCACATCCTCCCCTCCCCCCTTTTATCAATTTATTTTCGTTGTTGATTTTTACAAAAAAAGAAGAAAAAAATCCCTGGTTATTATGGCTACTACAGTTTGATATCTCTCTACATCCTTATGCTAGAGTTTTGTCGGGAAATGCCAAAAAGAAATTGAATATCCCGGGATAGTACGATATTCTACCTTTCAGTGTCTACCTACACAACTACTTGGGCAATCTTTGATATTGAATTTCATATTGAAAGCTTAGACGAGCACAAACACACATGTATTTATGACTGTGAAAATGTAAAACCCATGTTGTTGAAATGTAATATCGGAGTAACTTCCCGGGCTTCGACATGCTCTGTTTTCTGTTCTCTTGTGTTTCACTGTTTTGCTCCTTTTTTCGCTTTCTCTCTTTCTCCCGGAATTGTTGCAGACAAAAAGGACGAAAGAAAAAGGAGAAAGTGAGAATACAGGCGTTTGTCTGTGTGCAATCTGCCATGTCAATTTCATGTCATAGTCATCTCTCTCTCTCTCTCTCGCTCTCCTTTCCTCTCAATTTTCCTCCCCTTTTCTCATTTCTCTAGCATCATCTGACTCGCTTTTTGTCAGCCAATAACAGAAATCTAATATCGGGTATAATATGACCACTGGTGGAGAAGAAACGGGTCTCTTGTTGTTCTTGTTTCGTTACTAGCTTTAAAAAAAATGGCAGCACTATTTTTCTTCCAGACTTATTTGTAAATAACCCAAACGAGCAAAAGCATTCCGACAGAAAAAAATGAAAGATTTTTTTTTTATTTTCCCCCTGTGACCATACGACTGTACTTGCCAGTTTCACCTTTACTCCTTTTGTGACATTTCTTCTGACTCTCAACGAAACTGTCATACTTTTGTGAAGAATGTGAATTCTTTTGTTAAAACTTTAGAGTTCGCTCTGGTTACAGTACCGTTTTTTTTATTCTTATTTTACCTATAAAAATCTGCGTGACAGTTTTTTTTGTGTAAAAAAATCGCATTGTGTGAAGCCCCCCGAAAACCTGAAAAACGGTCCCTTTCACATCTGACAAAGTCACATCTTGCACTAGTCCAGTCTCAAATGCAGGCCCTTTAAAAACTTACCAAGGTACTTTTGGACAGTGAAAAGTAAATTGACTTTGACATGACAGGGTGTACACTTAGTTTTAAAAAATTGGCAACTTTCAGTAAAAGATAATCAAAACGTGGCAACAGCCCACCATCAACGTAGCGGATGTATAGGTAACTCGGTTCCTGGTAGGCCCTGAGAAATAATTTATGAAATGGGAATTGTTTTGTATTGTGATTGACGGTCTGGCAAATGTAGACAGAACTAGGTTCCTGTAGCAGTCATACTGAGCTACCCGGAACCCGTCATTTTTCATGCGTGTAACCACATCGTTCCCCTGTCCTTATATGTAACGCTAATGCTTAACTAAATAACTTCCTTTATCGTCCCACTGAAACACACAAGTGCTTCCGTTTGCGTTGCAAAACGGAAATGGAACGTGGGATCTGTTCAAAACAGCAATCTATGTACAACATCATCTTGTATATTACTACTGCTGTTGGAGCATATATGTATTAGTTGCGTTTATTTCCTGACGGTATCTAACGTGGAGTGTAAATACCCTCATTTACCCGCTTGTACACACTACCGATTTCGATTGTGAGCTGACTAGTGGAACACGGCTTATTGGAGTGAATGTACAAAGTTGTACACGCTCACAGTCAAAGGAGAGGTTTTTGTGGCATAAACAAGATCATTTGTGAATATACTCTGCAACATACATATGTAAACATATACCTATGTAATTCTACGAATGCGTGTTTGCGTTTGTTGTACAGTTTAGACGGGGATTTCTTAGGAAATCTCTTTGTAGCCATAAAATGTTGAAATGTGCTGAATGTTTGTTGTCTAACGAGCAACCATATTTTTTTTGTTTTTTTCTCTTCGCTCTCTTGTGCCCGTCTGTTGGCGTATCGTGTGTAGAGCATGTTAAAAGGAGTGCGAAAAGGGAGTGACGCTAAAGATGTGAATCTCAACGATGGATCTGGAGAGGCAGAGTCAACGGCTGCTCAACCACCTTCACAAGGCCAAGAAAAACCTGCTGCGGAGTCGGCCACAACATCTGCCAAAGAGGGCCAAAAACCTAAAACGAGCCAAAGTGACACTGCCCATGGATCCTTCTTCCTTCGAATGGGAACACTTGGTAAGTTGTTCTGATGCTGATGCTGTTTTTGTTGTAGATAATGATGATGATGATGATGATCCTGTGTAATGTACAGTGTGCTCTAGTCAGTCAGCTAGATAGAGAAAGAAAAAATCAGGAGAACACCCGCAGCAGCAGAATGTTGTGTATTTTCTGATGATGCTATTGCTGCTGCTGTTGTTGTCGTTTTAGTTTGCTGAGCAGATAGTAAGAGAGAGAGAGTAAGGAAGGCGAACGGAGAAAGGAAGCAACTCAAGGAAAAAGTTCTTTGTTAGATCAAGTTGAGTTAGTAGTTGTTGTTGTGTGTGCGAGGAGTTGGAGCGAACCAGAGATGAAACTGATCGGAGAAAAGTGAGGGATGAGGGAAATGGAATTCAAGGGAAAAAAGCAGAAGCAGCATTTTGTGGTGAAAGTATAGTCATAGTTATTCTGATGATGGGGATGCGTGATGATATGGCGATGATAATGATGATGATGATGATGAGACCAAGTACTATGACAATGTTTAGCAGTATTTCCATAGACAATCCCCTCATTGTATTCTTCACTCTCTCTCTCCCCAAACTCGCGTTAAAATATAAGTTTATGTTCATGAAATATTTTAGTATTATCATCATCAAAATGTACTATTATCATTACAAGAATGATCGTGATCATCTCGTCCAGAGGGATGATAGACGGGGTAGAAATATAGAATTATACTCAAGATGATATAAATATGATGATTAGTATTAGCATATCGTGATCATCATCATGATGATCGTGGCGCTAGTATTATTATCATTACTATTACGACTTTTACTGCAACCTTGCATGAGATCTTTGTAGTACTTTTCGGGTCTCTGCACAACAAGAATTGCCACACGAGTAACACATACACACAAAGAGAGACATTCACAATACGGGTCTTGTTAGCATTGTGAATATTATTATTATTATTTAAAAATTTACCGAGATGGCTTTAGTTTCCACTACACGATCCTGGTTCTCTACGAAAAGGAGAAAGAGTAGATATGAGGGCTTCACGGTTCGTTCCGTTTGTGGCAGCAAGGAGGCAGAACAAGAATGAATGCAAAGTAATGTTAAATGTGAAAAGGAGTGGTAGGTTTGTACAATATGAGTTTGTGTGTATGTGCATATGCATATGATTTTTATTATTATATTTGTTATTATTATGCAAGGTTTTATGTAAGCAAAAACCGACAAGCGGCGGATGGTTTTATTTGAAGAGAAAACACTTTTGCTAGCGGTGGTCCTGGGAAACTCTGAAAATTGTTGGGATTGTACATATTTCATGTGTATTTATGTTACTGTTCTATTCCTTTCTCACGCGGTCTCTCTCTCTCCCTCTGTTTCTCTGGTTCCTACATTTCTATTATAACCCTTCCTGTGTCTTTCATTTTTTGTGGGACAGAGTCAATGTCCTAAAATACTTGTACCAATTTGCATCGCATCATGCATGCATGGCACAGAAAGGAAAAAGTAATTATCATTTTCTAAAATGTTTGGTTGAGTAATCTGCTCGGCCCTTTTAATTCTTCGCTTGTGTCTCTTCCTCTGGACCAAGTAGAAAAAAAGATAATGGCAACGAGAGATGGGCAGTGTTGTAGTAGGAGTAGGAGTATAGGTATATGTCGTGGTTAGCGGTTATGGAAAAACGACGAGGACAATTTTCGGATGCTGTTATTCTTGTAATGGTTTTTATTATTGTAATATAATGAGAATGTTGGGAGTTTTCGGCCTATAGCGGTATTATTATATCATGACTTTATGACTGTTGGAAAGACCGGACTTCCTGGGAGAGAGAGTTGTTAACTGCACAAGGTAGCATTTTGAATGGATTTTAGAGAGTCCCAGGCTGCTACCACACCACTGCTGCTCCTACTAGTGGCCAAACGTCGGAGAAAAGTAGTCCTAATTGAGGGAAAATTGTAGCGCGAGTGTTAGTAACAATTAGTAATTAGTGAGGATTAATAATGATTTGACTGTTGGCACTGGTGTAGTACATATAAAAAAATGATGGGTACAGGGAAATGTGTGTAAACTTGCCGTTTTATGGTTAAATAAAATTATCTCTTTTTTCTCTCCCTCTTTCCTTCGTTTTAGCTTTTGGGCTGGGTGCAATGATCTACATTGGATTGGAACTGGGAGCTTTCTTTGAGATTCCATTTGGCTCTTCTTGCTACAACATTCTGCGAGGAGTGAACCCCTTGCTCCAGTTGATTTTCACCTTTATGCAAATGTACTTCATCTTCATTAACTCCAGGGTAGGAAAGAATGTGGGCCCTCCATAAGTTATTTACTGACTTTACTTACACAACTATTGCATACTTGCTTCTACTTACTGACCAGGGGAATAGAACGTGTACTGATTTCCCCCCGGACAGAGTGTACTACTGCTGCTGCTGCTACTGCACTCATACCAAAACTCGATGGTGTTTTTAACAATGGGATTTTTCTCTATCTTTTTTTGTTATAGTTGAGGATTCACAAATTCAAGATCATTGCCCGATTTGGATTAATGCACGTTGTGGCAACAAACTTGTGTGTGTGGATCAGGATTTTGGTACGAGAGTGCTTCAAGGAAATTAGCAAGCATTCCAATGGATACACCGAGGATTACATGATCAAAGGTGGGGAAATTGATTTTTTTGTGGGGGAAAAAAAGATCCGTTTCTGTTTGTGCGTATGTTTGTGACTTCATACATAATTTGTAAGCACTTTCTCTGCACGCGGTTCAAATGGCAGCACATATACAGAGACAGAAAGAGATACGAGATACAAAGGCACAAATGGAGCAGAGGATGTACAATATGTTTAAATCTCTGACAAAAAGCTTTTCTAAAGTACAAGTCGCATTTTTTCTATGGCTTTTTTTAGAGGGAAATCGCTTGATCCATGCTCGACTAGGATTCTGGAATCGATCGGCAACAACAACAACAACCATCTCTCCTGACATGGACGGAATGAACTCTTATGGAATGGGCAATACAAACAACTTTGGAATGGGAGGCTTGGCAAGATCTGTAACACCATCACCAACTCCCAAAACATTTGACACCGGCACCCCACTCCCAGTCAATGTCACTTGTGAAAGATTTGTGTACATGGGAACCATTGTGAATGATGCTGCTCCGTATTTGTTTCCTGTTGTCATTGAGTACAGTTTGATTGCAGCTGCAGTTGTCTTCATCATTTGGAGGAATATTGGTCGCACCATGCCAAACAAGGGGTACTGAGAGAAATATTCATTTTTTTACATATAAGCTATCTTTCTTGAAAATGCAGGAATATGAATTGGTGATAAAAAATGATGAAGTAGTTGTGTGAACGACAACAGTCCTCGATTTCATGCTTGAGGGTATTTTTGTCGGGTAACTTGATCGAACGGTAGTTGGATAGGTATTCTCCCGTTCGTTACTCTTTTTGTGGGGGTTTAAAGGGAAAAATTGGTGTGCATGTACAGGAGGGCAACTTTTCGTATCAGTGAATAGTTCGTTAACTCTTTTCCTCACATCATCATCATGGTTCAACGTTTTCTTCTTCTTGTTTGGTAATTGTGCAGAGTTGAAGCCACACGGAACAACGAGGAAGGTGAAGAAAGTCAGCAAGAGTGGGAAATGGGAACGGACTCGTACAGTCGGTACACTGCTGGAGGGCCGGAGGGAAGTGGAGCTGCTCCATCAGGCCCAGTCGACTGTGTTGGAGCTAGCAAAGGACTTTTCTGCGGACTTCTCCTTTTGGTTACCGCCCTAATCTGTCTCATACTCTTCTTTGTACTCATTGCAAGAGAAAAATTCAAGTGGTTGGCAATTTATCTGGCTGACTGCTCTCACGCAGGGCTTCTCCTCCTTTCATTCTTGGCTACTCTCATTGGATTCATAAGGTACGGACAACAAGGACACTAACAACAATGCCATGTTGTCGCTGTTGCTCTCTTCCTCATTTCATTATTCTCCGCTTTTTTTGCTTCCCTCTGTCCTTTTGAGTTCATTATACAGAGAGGCTGTCAGGAGTCGTATTGTAGCACAAAAAATGGGGAAAAGATGTAGTAAAATGGGGAGAGATGAAGCAAGCGATAGAGAGAAAAAAGCGTAGAGAGAAAGACAAGTAGGTATACAAACTTATTTTTGCTAACGACGTGACGATTTTTTCTCTTCTCGTTTTCTCTCTCTCCCTCCCTCCTTACTCGTCTTTTCGTGTTGATCTAGCTCAGCAGATCGTGTTGAAAATTCAAACGTCTCAAGGACTGCTTTCTGCTGTTTCTACTCTTGGATTATTATGTATAAGTGATAATGCATAAATGTGTTTGGTTTTGCTCAAACAGAGTGAGGCGACTCAGATTTCATGGAGATCACGGCAGTCCCTTGCGGGACATTTTGCTACGGGTCTCTGTTCTCGGAGTGTTCGCTTACGCTCTCTTCAGCTTGATCTCAGGAACGGTTCTTGGTCTCTCTTTGGATATTCCCTCACTCTTGGTGGCAGGCACTGCGGCCCTTGTCATTCTTCAGGTTTGTCAATCTTTCCATATATTACACAAATTAGTTCCCTCGTGCGTAGATCGTGGTTTCCCCCTATTATTGCGCTGAAAAAGCCAATTGTATTTCAAGCGTACTGACAACGGAAAAAGAAGGCTCTTTTGTATAATGATAATAACGACACTGTAGAGAAAATAACACACACACACCCAAGTGGTGACTGTGAGTAGTTCCACTTGGAAACGCGCTAAATCCACGGATTCATTCCTCTTCACTCACTTGAGGATATTTCCTGCTATGATGATGATCCTTCAATTCAGAGATCTCTTTACAAAAAATATCAACAGCCTGTTTATGTATTTTTGGTGCTGTGTATTCATCGCGCTCTCTCAAGGGCCATCTCTCGTTCTATACAGACTTTGAACAAATTGATGCTAATTATGTGAAAATCCTTTTTTCTCTTTCATGTGGTCCTGTACACACTCTCCATTCACGCACGCACGCACACATGTACACTCATACCCCCCTACTCGCTCTCTCAATCTTCCCTGACATTTCATTCATCAGATCATCATCCAAATGCTTTTCATCTCGGATGTGGGACGACGTCGCATTCACTTGCCAGAGCACACCAGGACAAAACCCGGTCGTCAGATTGTTACTCTCTTGCTAATAACAAACTTGACCATGTGGGCAATCATCACTCTGGAAATTCCAAAAGTAGAAAAGGACCCTGTACAACTGAGCTTCTTTGGAGCCATCCCTTGGATCCTGGTACAACGGTTCTGCCTCCCACTCTACATTTTCCACAGATTTTTCTCTGCCGTCACACTTGCAGAAATTTGGAAAAATTCATACACTCTCAAGTACATCCCAGTTGCTACTGGCCCATAAACATTGTATAGAAAAAACACACAAAAAATTGCACCATCATTATCAAATCATTTTTCCGTTTCTTCTTTACAATTGACAACAACAACAACAGCAGCAGCAACAACAACGACACTGCTCCTACAACGTTACAGAGAGAGACAGGTTAACAGTACTAGACTAAAAAATACACTGTATACATTAAGCGGTCAAAACAACGTTTATGTACAATTTCAACAGCATTTTTGAATTTTTACAAAACAAGCAGGAAAAAATACCACTACTGGGAAATGAAGAAACAAAAATGGGCAAAAATGTTTTTTTTTTCAAATGTACTGACATAAAAATTTTGCAACTTTTTTATATCAGTCCTCCATACACGGTGTACAAAAATGAAGCTTTTTTCTTTTGTTTCGACACAAGTTGCTATTCTCTTTTTACATGCAGGAAAATATTTCAACAGAAGAAATGCTAAAACCGTCATCATTGCATATTAGGCATTACTTGCATGCATTCCCACGTGTCGGCAAAAAAATGTACATGTTCTCCTGTATAAAAAATTGTTGGAGTATTGATATATAATATAAAAGCATATTATATACATATTATAATAATTCCCCTTGGCTGGAGCCCTTTGTATGCTTTTTGTGACGCTCCAGTGGAAGAAAAAGAATTTTTTAGAGATGCTCATCTAGATGAATGAACATATGGACTTTTCCTAGACGCTACTTATGCAATATCTATAAATGTTTGCTTCTTGTTGTGTAGAAAGCAGCGTTTTCAAGTTCAACTTCCTACAAAATAAATTGTTAAGAAAGTACACAGAAACAGATTAATTATTATTACGACCAGTTTTACTATTTCTAGACATGTTGACCGGTATCTTAGGTAAAATGAGAGAAAGAGAGAGAGAGAGAGATAGGATGTGGGGTTAAGTGATACAGCGAGAGAATTTGTGAGGATGGCAACCACGTATCTGGGTTATATATTGTCTCATTCACATTTTTGAAATTAGTAGTCCAATAGCAACGTCGACAAACAATCTTAAATCTCAACTTTGTTGGTGTCCATTTAAAAAAACAATCTATAAGTACTACAGGGATAAAAACAAGAGGCTAATAAACAAGGAACCGGAGAACAGGAATGTAGAATAGGTGTACTTGCTACTTGTGGGGGAAAAAATGTCTAGAAAAGACCTACCACACATTTTGTTGGGTCTTTTGGTGTCAACATGATTCGGATCTGTAACTGTAAATAGAAGAAGAAAAATTATTGTTACAAGCAAATTTATAATAAAAAAATATCTATGGGGCTTTTTTTGGCAGAGCCCTTTTTTCGTACTCTGCAGGATTCTCTCTCTATATAGCAGCACTCTCTTTCTCTGGAGAACAAGTGTGGGTCTGTGAATACACAAAAAGGACGACAAAATATATATATATGACAGTTTATTACTAATGTTATGATTATGATACGTATGAAAATTTTAAAAACCAAAAGCTACAATTCCGAACGTGAGCTTGTTTACCTACCAGATTATTGCACAATCACACATACACACACGTTGTCAACAGTAAAAAAAAATTTAAAAAACGTTGTGCAGATAATACACATACACAGAGAGATATTCTTTCTTTACGATAATATATTATATACAAGTTACGAAACTAAAACAAACAAAAAACAACAACATGAAACAATCATGTGAGAGCGAAAAAACCAACAGAATTTAAACAAAAAGTATCAACTAAACAAGCCATTCATTTACACTTACAACAAACACAGCCCAAGAAATTAGCTGTGTAGTATCATTGTTTTACGAGTTTCGTTATACAACAAAATACCAAATATACATTCTAAAATATACAAAAAAACCATAATATTACTTGTAACATTATAACATCTTTACAAAAATATATATATACGCATCGAAGATACTCATTTGCTGTGTTCTCGTCATCAATATTACGTACGTACATACTAGTAATATATATACAGATACTAAATTACAAATTACAACTATACTACCATTGTATCGAATCAGGATCCGAGAATCTCCAGAAGAGAAGCAAAAAAACTCTCAGTTTACTCTATTGTGTAACTAAAAAAGAATCGATAGTTTGGTTACGCATTTGTTTACTGTCAAGCGAGAGTGATTTCATCATAACAAAGAGAGAGAGAGAGAGAAGAGAGAGGATGAGAAAACAAACTAATTACCACCTTTTTGTGCTCTCATCAAAAGAAAAAAGAGGGAGAGAGTACGTTATATTGTTTAACGGCTAATTGTTATATACATAAAAATGTATGTACATCTCTACTTTGATTACTGTGTTTGTACCGAAATTTGCACCATTTTTACGTAAAAAAGTAATGGGCAGAGAGCTATAGAGAGAATTGACACAAGTCATAGGTAGAGAAAAGGTACACGCACACACACATATATTATATATATAGATTGTACGTTTGTTTACAGGGAAAAAGGGGTGAGGTGGGACCGGACTAGAAGGATATGAGAGGCTGTTGGGAAAACAAGAGGTTTTTTTCTAGCAGAGGGTTTTCAATTGCTGCTAATTGCATATGATACAAATATAGGAGAATGTTTGAAATTTTTAAAAATATTGGTTCGAAAGGCCATATTATATAAAAATATATATACATACAAAAATATATCTAGAGTATATAAAGATGAGTTAATTAGGTTGCTCTACAAAAACAAAAGGTGATTATCCTAAAGAAAATGAAAGCATACAAAGAAAAATGTGTCAACCTCTCATGCTCTTGGTTTCATGGGAATTTTTTCAATACTACCACGTAAAGAAAGTATACTTAGGGAATATAGGGAATATACTTAATTAGCTAATTAGACTTGACATTATACAAAAAAATATTTGTGGTGTTTAGCTATGGTCAATATTGTCGTTGTTATTCCTGTTAGCAGCATTTGTACGTGTGGGATATTCTGTGTATAATACCTGTATATTGTTAAAATTGTTAGTCCATACGTGAGTTTGTGTGTGTGTATGTGTGTGTGCGTAGGCTCAACGAAAAAAAAACTGCTATTCATTTGATACAAAAACATGTTTATTATATACAAACATACATCTCTATATCCATGTAGCTCCACTGATTTTTTTTACACTTTTACAGTTTTACCGAGAAACAAAATTAAATTACCAGAGAAAGAGAGACGCGTTAAGCAAGATAAAAAAGTATAATTTAATAACTTTTTTCCATTTAGAGAGAGAGAGAGACAACGAAAAGGTTAACTAAAAGAAAAGCATTTTTTTTTGTGGTGACATTTTTGGAAAGTGAAAAAGGTAGCTATGTAAATTAATGCGGACTATTTTATTCTTCACTTGGCTCGTGGCCCAGTTTAATTGGCTTTCATGTAGGAAATATAATGATTCTTTAAATGTGAACAACACATACATACACTAAATTATTATTGGTATAAATGAGAGAACCCGTCTCTGTCAAGGATGCGGCTACCACACTTGCAACGTGTTCAAATTTTGGT
Organism: Callyntrura guangdongensis; assembly: GCA_027744295.1. Lineage (NCBI taxonomy): Eukaryota > Metazoa > Arthropoda > Collembola > Entomobryomorpha > Paronellidae > Callyntrura > Callyntrura guangdongensis. Next base: position 44,360 of record JAHZNB010006347.1, read on the forward strand.
GACATTAAATTTTACAGTTAGTTAGAGGTTGGCAGGTAGCAATCATGACGAAAAGGTCATACCTATCTAAATCTTAATATAAGTAGCTGGATAGTAGCATGATCCGCCAAGAGTGGCGCGGACGCGGGGTACAAAACTGTATAAAAACATTTTGTTCATTTCCGTGCAGTTTTTAAGCAACCAAATTTTTATCCATAATAGGTACGCAGTTCGAATGTTGTCGTTGTGAGAATGAATGGAGAAAAAAAAGAATATAATATATATTAAATGGTCTTTGTCTTTCTCATTTTTTCAGAGAGAACTTACAATTTTCCCTGATCTAAACAAAAACACTATGGTAAGCAGTAAATATGAACAAATCACAGTGCAATTTTTATTTTTTATGTTAGCATTCCAATTTTGTCTTGATGACAAGGATAAGGATGATTCACACAAAATATTTAGCGAAACATCATAAAAAACGCATATAGTTTTTATTTTAAGTTGTTTTGTTACATTACCTCCTTCACATTTACGCAGTTGTAACGACACACAAAGAGTATCAATTTTTGCTTCTTGTCAAAGTAATTCTTGTGTGTGTTTGTGTGTGTGGTTAAATATATAATATGTTAAATAGGGTTTTGTGGACACGTCAAGTGAAATTTTTTATGTATTATTAATCGTTCATAAAGTATGCCTTTGTTGAGTGCATGTCAGTGTGTGTGTGTGTCTGTCTGCGTGTGTGCTGATTAGCAGTGTTTTTTCGCTTTGTGAAAGTGATGAAAACCGTGTTGTATAAATATTACTCAGATTTTTTTATTTCTATGTTACCAGTAACATCGTAAAAATGTATTTATTATAAATCATCAATCTTAATTCCGTATTATAGCTTATTTTAAGGCACTGTTATAAATAAAATGAGTAACAAGCAGCTATAAAAATTATAAAATTAAGAGTGAAAGGTGTATTCCAAAAAAGCGTTCAGTAAGGTCAGTTTTCTCAAACTGCCGCGCTTTCTGGTTACATCCATTATGTATTTTTTTCTTGCAAGAGAAAAATTACATTTATTCTATTCTAGTCCTAGTTATTTTACAACAGTGTTATTAATGTTACGCATACGATAAAAAAAATTGTTAAATATTATTAATGGAGCAGTATCCTTTTTAAATGGTTAATTAATACAGTGTGCTGCTTGTCAAATATTTATTTATAGCACAGCAAATATTATGATTCAATCGCTACTGGTAATAGATCAACGTTTATTACCGTTGGAAATGCGAAAGAAAGCCAGAGTCATCGAAGATTGTAAATACTAACAAGGATGCATGGAATGGTTTATTGCTTACCTTATCATCCTAGATCTGTGTAAATATTCATCCAAATAATTCACCCTCTCTGGTTTTATGTAAATATCAATTTATATCCTTTATGATCACTAATCACGATTATCATACATGTTACTAGCACAAATTTGATATTATTTTTGTGTCACTCAAGTCCAACTATTTTATTTGAATTTTTTTTTGCATAGTACAAGGTAATCGCATATATTGATAGAGAAAGTAGAAAGCATTTAAATATTGTTTGATAAAGCTGTTATATATGTGTGTATGTGTGCATGTTGTTAATTATTATTACCGGTAATTGTAAATATTGTTGCAACTAATATCTCTGTATACAAAAAAAAACAGGAACGCCGTGAATGTATTATTTATAGAGATTTATCTTAATTATCATAATTATTGCTGTATATAAATATTATTGTATTGTTACTACTTATTAATACACTACTACTGCTCTAGCTGTACTACAAAACACATCGACACATCCATCAACAGTAACTCATATTATTTGTTGCTGCTGCGAGTCATTATACGACAATGATGGTAGGATGTCATGGAGGCAAAATAACTCCGTATTATAACAGTGACCCACAATGATTGTACATACAACTCGTGTAATCCGAGTAATTATGATCTTGTCGTCATTTGTCTGTACCATTCAATGCATTTACTACTACTACTACTACTACTTGTTGTAGAGCCTGTGTATAGGTTTTCTTGCAAGTTTTTGTAAGAAAAAAGCTTTTCTATTAAAAGCATGACTAAACATTACTTGATTATTGTTAATTAACAATTTTTAATTACTATGATTACAATATGAATTATTATGATAGAAGTCTAGTTGTTTACAAGCTGTTCAAACGAAAACGTACACAGGAACGAAAAACTACTACTACCTACATACATGATGATGAGTCATGATAAAAAAAACTATGTGAAGATGCATCCTGTAATATAAAAAACTCGATATGCAAAAAAACTATAGCGTGTGTAATAATAATTATACTAAAATAATTAATAGTTGCAATTACTGCTGTTGTATATATTATCATTGTAAAAGTAATAAACAAACGTGTGAATATATTATCTATATGCATACATACATTATAAATATAATATATTGAATATTAATGATGATGATAATGATATATCTATATGTCCTGTTGAAAATTTGCGTAGATGTTGTTTACCTTTAAATATTAATTGTTTATTATAGTAATATAGTAATGATAAGGAATTATTATTATTATTATTATGCATATAAAAGTTGACAATGCATTTTTAGAGTTTTAACAAGTACATACATTCAGAATAGGCGACATTAGCAGGCTTGTTGCTACCAATTGAAAACTATTTAGAAAAAAAACAAAAATATCTCATCTCATTCTTCTACAAGTTATATATTACATACAAAATTTCTAAGTTTAGATGTTGAAAATCAAGAAAACAATTTTTTTTTCTCTTTTTCCTACTCCTCCTACTCTTGTTGTAAAACTTTGAGGATGATATGATAAAAATGAAGAGAAGGATTTGATAAAAACAGGTGTGGTTTTTGTATTGCTTTTGTAACTGGACTCAAGTACACACAACTAAAATGATAGGAGTGTAATAATAATTTGTAAACGCTTTTTGTAGACAACATGGTATATAGCATTTTCTATGACAATTAGAGAGCTTTCTATGACACTTTTGGGATTTTGTTTTTACTGTTGTTGGTTTGAGAAAAACACATTTGAAACTGGCAGAAAAAAACTCAATATTATCAAGATATAGTAATTAGCCGGCTATTATCAAAATGAAGTTTACAGAGCGTGTGTTTATTTAATTACACTAGTTTAATGGTTATTATTATTTATTATTATTATTGTGTCAAGAATAATTATTGTATACATGATTCTGTTATATTGTATGTGTTTCCGCCAACAAGATTATGAAACTGTCGTGTATGTCATTTTAATGCTCTATCCAATAAAGAAAAACGAAAAAATCTAGAAAAAAAATTATACACGTACATTATACATATACATGACCTATACATACCTATTTACATATTTTTAAACATTTTTTTAAAATCAGTTTTGCTTAAAATACAAATTCGCCGTAACAACAATTTTCTCTCTCAGGTAAAAGAATTTTAAAGTTAATTTTTAATAAGTAATAAAATGTTCAATGTGCAAGTACACTACAAATTATTACTTTTCGAGCAACAAAAAATTTCAGCCCGTGTTTTTCTATTCCAGTTAATTCTGTAGCGGCAACATATTTTTTCAAAAGTTGACATTTTTATAACGACCAATGCAAAACCGATAACATGTCCAAACGGGAAATATCAAATCAAACAAACACAAAAACAAACCAAGGTTCATTAATCTTCTTAAAAAAATTTAAAGAAAAAAGTGTAAATTTCTTAATATTATTATTATTATTATTAATTGTCAAAATTTGTAATGACTGTTGATTTTTTTACCCACTAAAAATTTCTGTGTACAAGTAGATGCAACAAACCAAGGCCACCATTTGTGTACGGCACTTAATTTTTTTCTTTCTTTCTGATAACAATTTATGTTTGTACAAAATGATCGTAGTCTCATTTTCTTTGTCAAAAACATGTTTATTGTTTGTTCCTTGACCAAAAAAATACGGACGAAAATACGTACATACAAGCAGGAGTTTATAGCATCTCAGCTGAAAACAATGATACCTTAGCAACTCCGATTGACAAAAAAACAAATGTTTTTCTACCTTTTTTACATTTTAATTCCTGGTAGTCACCACAGCAAAACAAGAATTAATTCAAGCAACGTCCTACATACTACTTGCAGCAAGTATTTATCACATTTTATTGTCTCCAAGTTAAAATCTTTAATTTTGTTTGTATTTGTATTCCTGATACCTTTATACTATAAACCAGGTAGGATATTGGTTCATTTAATAAGTGACGTCTTTCGCTAAATACAAGAGAAGTGGAAAAAATGATGAAGAAGAATATAAAAACCAAAATTTTCGACTCGTCCTTTTTAGCTAAAAATGTTATTGTTACTTTTATGTCTTACTATTATTAAATATCATAAAAAGTATATAATGACTTACATACATACAAGGATATTATTATTACTACTAATATTATTACTACTACTACCCCTATGAAGATATTTAGTAACAAGGTTTGTGAATGTAAAAATAAAATTTACACGTTTGGTTGTTATTATTTTAAAAAAAAGTGCATTCAACATTCTATATCTTTCATCAATTTATGCACTCCTTCTCACAGATCGATAGCAGTGACAACATCAAAATTCATGCGGTGTCATTTCTCTACTAATTTTTGTCATAATACAGCAGCATCGTGCACATACGACATGCATGTATTCTTATCAAAGAACAGTTATTATCATATTCATGCCGAAGCGATGTCGTCATCCTCACCAGTAACTGTAGATCATACACGAAGATTAGGGTACCGACTACTTCAAAGTCAAAACTGTTGTCCTTGTAACAACCCCATTTGTTCTGTTTGTAAGCTTGTAAATATCCACGTTTTATTATTATTATCTGACATGTACACTGGTTGGTTGGTACATACATAATATTTCAGAAATATTGCCAAGAGCAAAAGAATTTGCAATAAAAACACACTCTCACAAGAGAAGTAATGTCTGCGGTTTCACTATGCTGCTGTATGTTGGGCTGGAAAAAGGGGACGACGACGACGAGGAGGCGAATGATAATACATAATGTGACTACACATAACTACAAGCATAATGTTTATTGGCGTGCAAAAAAAAATTTACACTTGCAAAAATCGAAATTCAGAACACATACTACGCCTTTCTTGGTATACCACTATCTGACTGTATATCTACGCATAAATTTATAATACGACATGTGTACCTTTTGTGTTGTGAATGCATAACTGACGAAGGAAACAAAGGAGGCGAAAGAAAAAAAGGAAGCTGAAGCAACTGAAGCAAGCAACACCAAACACCACTACTCATATTATTGGCAAAGACTTATGAACGCAAAAAAAGAGTAAGTATTACATCTAAAAACACTTTTACCAGTGGCATTGGATTCCGTTCGGCAGGCAGGGTGAAGATTTGAATTAATAAGAGTAGGAGTAGAACTTTCCTGAAGTTCTAAGCGGGGTAACAAAATGGAGTAAGATTTTCGAATGATCAATATAATACACTTGAGGGACACTACGTACATGTTTTTAGAAACTTGTGGTGAGACTTTTAAATATTAAGGCCGGATTGTGTTTAATGGAAAAAAATGTTGTCACGTGATTTGTACCTACGACAAAATGGATTGTCCTCAAATAACCATAATTTAATTTTTTAAAAATCATTTAAACTATTCCATTGGATTCGCCACCACCACCACTTTTAATCACTTACTTACTCCCTCGCTAAATATTTCTTGGTGTTGCTGTCGCTACCTTTTTACAACCTTATCAATACAATGGTTTATCACCTTTAAGCTAATCTCGGGAGTAACAGCAGGGTGCACCTGTTTACCCACAACGGAAACATCCATTACAAATATTACAATTCACCCAGATCATGGTCATTTCCTTCTCGTCACGGGCAAAAAAAACGCCATACGCCATGTAAGTACGCATGTCCGTCGGTTTGAGTCAGGCATTTTCCTTTTTCCCTCTTCATTTGTAAACGTCCAAATTTCTTCCATTTTCGTCCCGGAATAATATGGATGGCTTCTGGACGACAATATAATACAACTTACTCAGAATGACTGCCAACGTGCCAACACTGCTTTTCAAGGAATGCAAAATTCGTCATCCTCCTTGTAATAGTAATCTAGCATCGTAAAAATACCAACAGCCAAATAGCAATACCAAAGCTGTTGATAACGCAGGGGCTTCTTGTCTTGTGGTGAGCTTGCATTTACGCATTGGCCTCTTCTTGTTGTTGTCGTTGTACAAAGTACAAAAGACGGAGTACGATTACGACTACTGACGGTGGTGGTGGTGGTGGTGACTACATTCTTTAGTTCTCTACACACATTATCGTGCCTAAGCAATGAAAAGGTGAAAGGAGCGGTAAATCCAAATTTGGTTTGATACTCCAGCTGAGTTTTTGTTATTAAATGATTGCGTAATCATTTCTTGCTATAATTATTTTAATTTTTAATTTTTACTACTTAGCAATCACCACATCGTCGTTGTTACAATACTCCCCTGCTTTTTTTGCAGTCTCCTTTAGTACATCATTTATAATGTGTCTAAGGCGACGCGGTGATAATTGTAGCGCAACACCTTTGGAAATTCCGTAGCACAAGTGTAACCTGTTAATAGTAGTGTTTAAATTGGCCATTTTTGGCACAGTAGTAGTGGTCAAGTGTTGTATGTTGTGGTGTTATAGTGGCAGCATTTATTAGTTTGCATTTATGGTGAAGGTCACTCCTTTTCTACTACTGTGCAGGTGAAGGAGGAATAACGAATACTGATGGTGATTGGGAGTTTAGTGCAGTCAGTTTTGGAGTAAGTGGCGTTGCAATAATTAAATTATCACCACCATGTCGACAGCGACGAAGGAACCTGTGCAGTCTGGGTGGCTGTGGAAATCACCCCCCGCGAAAGTGATTTTTAGACCAGTAAGTTTTATTGGGTTATTAAAATAATTATGTTTATTATATTATTTTAACGTGCATATGGTGCACAATATCAAGGTTAAATAAATTATGGCAGTTAATGAAGCGTGGAGGTATTGGAATGTAAAATATAAAAAAGATTGAGGGGAAAGAAAATAAGTAAATATTTGTTGTTTTTTTTAATTTGGAGAAGCGGTGGAGTCGTCGGTGGTTTATCCTGAAAAGTGGATCCTACCCGAACCAGTTTGTCCTTGAATACTTTCACGATGAGTCTGCTCGTCGGTCCAAGAGGACCATTAATCTGGATGAATGTGAACAGGTAGGGTAACTATTTTATTCTAATAAAGTGCGTATTTAGAAATTAGTTAGTCACCTAGACCGACGACAACTGTTACACTTGTATTTCTCGATTAACTAAACATATGATTGCTTGCACAGATTTGTGGGCCTCTGAACGTGCAAGATCGTCATCATAAATTTGCATTTCATCTGCGAACGTTAAACAGAACGTACTACCTAGCAGCGAATTGTGAGCCGGAAATGAACAAGTGGATAAAGGCACTTTGTCAAGTCTGTGGACTCAAAATGATTGAAGACGACAGTGATGGAACAGGTGAGTTCCGCGTGTATTTCAAAATACTGCATCTTGGGGGTTTCATTTATTATTTTTATTATGAAATTTTAATTGAATTTTAATTAAATATATAACGCATTTTAGTATATGCAAGACCGACTAATGAAAACAACACGCCATTGGTCAGTAATCCACCCGAAAACCATCATGAAAGTGATGGTAGTAGCCCTACACCATCCAATAAAAGTCCATCTGGTCCATACATACCAATTTCGGAATGCTTTACTGGGAAACCAATTCTTTTTAATCCGACCACCAATGAAGAAGTGACTTACTACAATATATCATCTTTCCCGTTTCCACCAAAAGTTAACTGGGCGACACATCCATACATAAAGGATGGAACGGATTCCATTAATGAAGGCACCGGTCAGAAAGGTAATGAAGTTAACTATGCACCACCCCGTCCGCCAAAGAAGAGTTCATCTAAACCAACTACTCCGACTGCAATTGCTGCACAAACTAAAACAAGTTGTAGCCCAAAAAGTCCCGAAGACTTACACAGTTATGCGGGACACTCGGCAGGGGTATATGAAAATCTTGAGGAAAACCCGGAAACTTCTTCTACATCATCGTCACTACATTCACCTCCTGGTTCCGCTGGTGGGTTATACTGCAATATACCTGACACTACAGAGAGTAAGACTGCAGGAACTACACATCACAACACTCAACCATCACCCTCTCCAAGCCCCTCGTGTACATCAGGAAATTCACTTAGTGCCATACCTCCCAAAGTAGATAGAAATTTGAAGCCTGAAGTCAAAAAAGCAAATGAAATCAATGCAGCCTTAAAAAATACCTCTACATCTTCAGCATCAAACCCAAAATCCCGCACTTTGCCCAACAAAAGTAGCCAAAATAATTTTTTAGCAGGAGGATACTTTCCTGGGCCAGAAATCACTCGAAATACGAAACCTCATTTGACGTTGAGTTCCACACCAGCCCAATTAAAGTCGCAGAATAATCCCAAAGGACACTTTAAATCAAATACTAGCACATTACCGACGACGAGACGAGGTCCAGTAATTACTCCAAATGATATCAAGACCCCTGGTTTTCCTGAATATGATGGGGCACAGGAGCTTAGTGGTGCGTACATGCAAATAGACTGCAAGCTTATAAAGGACACTGAAGCACGATCACAAACTTTGAAGCTCCCGAACAACAAAAAGGCTGGTGTCAGCACCCCTGTCGTTGCAGAAAGTTCTGTGGAGTACAGGCTTATCGATCACGTCAAAACAAAAGCCTTAAATCAGATGAGGGCAGAAAGAGAGCAACAGCTTCATCCGAATACCACACGACACTAAATTGCATCACTTTACATATATTACAGTTATCATCACATAGTACACAATAATATGTGGGCCTAATTTCGTGAATGCAGGTAGCTTAAATAGCTTCTCATTCTCATCATTAAAATGCCTTTCAAGCATCGAACCAACGAATCATACAAGTATCAGACTGCGTTTCGTTATTAGCGTAAGTAGCTCTAGTTCAAACATGTCTTTCTACTATCAATTTTTTTGCAGTTACATGTTCTAACGATCTAACGTCGCTTTGTACAGCAGAAAAATTGTCAAAACTACGAGCAATAGTAGATGTTGCCTTATACAAACAATGCCTTTAAAACTGCTCCGAAAGCAACAATTAATTTATGTCATTCGCCGTGAAACTTACATCACTCAGAAGTGTACATATAAACGTAAATCATAATTCTATACTGGTTTGGGTTCGTACTAGTGTGCGCACACAAACATTTACACTATTTTTACTCTTTGCCTGTATTAGTAACTAGTTACAATATTCTAGCATCTTGTGTAGTTCTTCATAAGAATTCTTTAGAAACATCAATCACATGAGCAAAAGTGCTTGTTTCATTGCCAAATGATCGTTACAAATTTTACACCTGTTTCAAAGGGGCCGCCACGCATTTTCATACAAGCATATAGTTTAGGAAAGTTAAGAGATTAGTTAGCTTGTTCGCCAGCTTACATGTCAATGCTTTATTATTAAATATAGTACCATATATCTACTAATAGTGCTGATGAAGTTGATTACCTCACCTTTATGCAACCAGACAGTCTCCCTTAGATTCTCTTTCTCAAATACTACAAGCAATACAATAATTAGCAAGGTATTTGATTAAGTGTCTTAGATGATTCTATGAACCCCAAACATCACAATTTGACTTGTACCATTAAAATGATAATACCTTCAAAGGAATGATAGTACTCTGTCATCATCACCGTCGCCAAACAAACAACCCGTTACAACCACTACCTGCAATACATTAACATTACGCGGAGTTAATATTATTTTCAATTTTATAAAAATTGATTGATCTCGTAAGGCATACATACCTCCTAATTTTTACAAAGTTAATAGTTTATTTCGAATGGAGGGGAAGGAGGAGAGTACTACTATTATAAATTCAGCGCAAGCACTGTTAGTAAAAAAATACAAACATACAAGATTTCTATGGTCAATAATGGTATGATGACGAACTCGCCCAACGAACGTACGTGGGTAACAGCATTTTTATGAAATCGCATTTCAGTTACAATTCGTGTAAGTTTAGTAGTTACAAAGCCGTTAAACTCGACTACTCGTTTTTGACAATCATTTATTTTTTAAAAACTCGGAATCAAGTTTTCCGTTTTTTTTTTCTCTACGTTTTTCATAATACCTCTGTATTGCATTTCATCTAGACTTTAAAAAATTGAGTCCCGTGACAATTTAAAAAATACACACGTTAGTTTAACTGACTTAGTTTTCACTCGTAGTAGTTTTACTTTTTATATTTAGCTAACCGTAGTTTTTAAAAGATGAAACGAGTAAAATCAAACCCTGATATCAAACACAAAGTTGTCAAACCGTTTGCACGTCACAGTCAATGATAGTGCCTTGGTACTGCTTGCACAAAAGTGGTGAAGGAAGACGCTAACTTATTATTCAAGTAGAAAACTGATTTTTAACAACACATTATATTTATTCATATACTGTTCGTAGTGCCTAGCATAGCTCTGTCAACAAACAAACTATATATTATACCGTTACACAAATTATATGCCTTAAAATATACCGTACTACAATGTAGTTTAATAATAATGCAATTAATATTATAATTGATCATCAATCATAACAATCACAGAGTAATAAATATCGGAACAGCAGCATTAAAGCCTGAAATGCCTATTTTTTAATGTACAATCAGTACAATCAAAATGGTGTAGAGAAACTTTAAATATGAATGAATAGGTTAGCATATAAACTGTATCTTTAATATGATCATTAGTATGTATTATTATTATGTTTAATATTATAAACTACTAAGTTCCTAGTGGGGCCCGAGATACTTCAGATATCAGAGAGTAAAGTACAATAAATTCATCACAAAAATCGGTCTTAATTTCAAACCCTCTGGAGGAAAGAACATAAAAAATTCACAACTAAAATTGTCTATCTGAAAGTTATATAAAAACACTCATCCTCGGCCTGAAGGAAATTAGTGATTGTGATCGGCGCTTTGTGATTGGATATATATTATCGGACGCAAAATTGTAGTGTTATGTGAAATTTTAGAAATAAATACAAAACGAAACGAGACAAAATTATAGAAACTCTTTATATATATATAATATATTATATAATTTACCTCTATACAATTACATTATCTCGCTTTTTTGTAAGTTTAAAAATTGGGGAAGTTCTCCAAAAACTGTCATTCTGGAAGTTAAATAAAAAGTAACATAAATCTCATTTATTGTAATGTTGTGTGCATTATAATGTGTATGTAAGATACAATAACGCATAACATTCGAAAATATTCAAACTAAATTGGATAATAATTTGGAAAAATACGTGCTATTATTATTGCTTACGCATTAAATAACTGAGAAGACAATTTCCCCGCTACCGTGGTAGTTGTATAATGTTTATAGTAAATGTACATAACATATTATTATGTAGTATTATTCTTCGTTTGTAAAGACTGACCCTGAACGCAAACTGTAGTTAATTAAATTAATTTCGATACAGACTTTCACTAAGCATTGCTGAGTGTGAAGGCAATTGGAATCCGATGCACACATGCTGTGAAGTAAACATACAAATTATGCTATTAGCCGAAACATAATCACTTTAAAATATTATTTGCCCGAGAATAATATTATTGGAAAGGCGCTCTATGTTTCTTTCCTACATGGTCAATTATGTTTAGATGTTTATAGCTTTTGTATATTATGTAATTAATGCATTTACTTGTTTGGAGGAGAAGGATTGGAGGGTCTCTATGCCATTATAAATATAATTGTTTGTCCTTGCTATTTTCAGTCATTCAAGGTGTCAATGTCAACTTTTCTGTAATTTAGTTGTTACTATTACACAATTATAGTATAGTTATGCTACCTATCGTCGTCCTGTTACGATATTAATGTAATTACTCAATGTCAATAAATTGTTCTATTGAGGGGTTACGAAAATGTAAAAAAAAAACGGGTGAGGGCACTGGGTCGTTTAAAAACGCACACATTTATAACATACTTTTGCATGTCAACTATATGCTGCTAATTCATAACTATGTCTCGCTTAATCATGTTGAGCCGGACCGTTTATAATTTCATTGCACTGAGCTGCATAGCGAAATTATGTTCGTAAATTCGTATAATATGTGTTAATATATCACAATTCATTACATTTTATGGTATGCTTTATTCACACCACATAAGGAATTTGGCGCACAGTTTTTTCATTGTATTCTATCATGGCTTCTGTTTTCAGGCTTTTACCTTTAATGGTTGATTTGTATCCCGTCCGTTCGTCCCAGAGAGAGTCCCATCCAATATGGCCCTTGTGTAGTATATTAAGTACAATCGTCATCGTCATAAGTAGATTATTTTGATAAACGACCGTGAGATACGAAACTCGAGTCTACATAGTCAGCGGTAAGAGATATAACAACTATACATCATCCAAATTTTACTCTTGTCAGTATTTTTGTGCGTGGGACCGCATTATATCTCGCAGTTTTATAAAAATCACCATCTCCGCACTAATTGCTCGAAACCGGTAATGTTTGTGGTCGGTGTACAATTGCTTTCTGGATCTTCTTGGCAAACCATTACACACCTTTCGGTTTTCGGCATCCTTTTTAAAAGAAACAACATCTTCTGGTCACCTTTTTGTCTGGAGGATCTGCACATTTCTACAATTGCATATCGGAATGAAAGTTTCCCTAGGTCACAGCCATGTGTAAGTATGCAATATGTCCTGTCTTGAAGTCTCAAGGAAGTGAGCTTTAAGCTAGCGCTTTCATCTCAATGAGAAAAAATATTGTACCGTATGCGCCAATGCTGCTACATAATATGCAATTTAAAACAGCGTCGTCGCCTCACTCTCCAACCTGTCACTTCACAAATGTCATCACGAGTTTTTTTTACCATTATTTATTACATTTTCTCCTAAAACATATAAACTGTATTACAGTATACAAGATACGCTGTCTCTCATGCGCCTCTTGTCTTGTCTGACCTGAGAGACCCATAATTTGATATATTGTTAAATTTAATTTATTATACCTTAGGAGGTCACATTCGCCTCGCATTGTGCTATCCGCCACACGGCCAAGAATGTGAAAACTCACTTCCGAATTGCTCTTCTTCAGAAACCGTACAGCAAGTTACACACAAAGCGCGTTCATTCCGCTATCCCACAAATCCCCGTATGTAATCCTAGAATTATATTGCGTGTAGGTACAACATAAATCCAATTGAAATCAGCAAATGAATGTATGAAAGTTATTTTTATAAGTACTCCTATATACCTATATTTACTTATGTTTGTGCATGTGACTTTGATTATTATGAAATCTTCCCCTCCCTCCCCCCGCCATAGAATTATAATTAGACACTATTACGGCATCTATTATTTAATGTTGCTCGTGTAACAGGTACTCAAACATGTAATACTAAAAATAAGTAAATAAAAAAGAGAAGACTAGTTTGTACGGGTGCAGCAGCGTCAACAGGTTGAAAGATAACTGACAACGCATTCAAGCAGAACAACAGCAGGAAAAACAGTAAGCCTGTTTAGTTCCTATGAATGGTGAATAATGGTGACGAGGTTGTTCGGTGACTAAAAACTGTATAGAGCTGCACAAACACAGGTACAACAACAAAACTAATATTTTTAATCCGTTCTCACGACGACGACAACTCTGCTTCCTGTTGAACTTTTGACTGCTTACGTTTTTTTTATATTTTTATTATTTTAAAACACGTTACACTCTCGTAGAAAATGGTGCGATGCTGATGTCTTTGGTGATGGATATTACAAAAAGGTGTAGTATGGTAGATAATTGCAGTAGAAAAGCGAAAGATAAACTTTTATGTAACATATTACGCCTCCATACGTACATCCGATTAATTTTTTTATAAACAAAAATTTAGATATAGAAATCTAACTTTGCGGCGAGTAATGGCTGTTCATCATGATCATCATCATCATCACCACCACCACCGTCGTCGTCGTCATTATTGTTGTAAACTTATCACCCTGTCACTTGCACTCTACTACTATCATTTTCTCGCGATTCCTTAAAATGGCCGCTGTCGCCTCATCACCGCGCACAAATGTTTCAAATGACAAGTAAGGTAGGTTAGGTGATATTTGCTGGGAAGAAACTTTCCATTTTCAGGATAATTATTAATGTCATTATCAAACGATATTAAAGCGCGAAACAATAATGTACAAACAATGCAATGATTTATATTTTTAGCGCTTTGGAAAGCCTTGCGTTTTCTTTTTAACTAGCAGTTGTTGTGATAGTAGCCAAACGACCATCATCATCGCATCGTTGAGAAGAACGCTGAATCATTGAGTCATTTTGGGACGTAATACGAGCACGTACAAAGAAGGAACTGTGGCAATTTTAATTATTATGTCTTTTAATCATGCTGATACAGTGAATAGTGTAGTTCCAGGAACTCAATTAACAATAAGTTTCCCTTCGTTAATACCTATAAGTTAGTTAGTATTAGTATACCTGTCTACCACATCACCAATATATATCTCTGTCTATTATTGCAGGTCTCATTGCACTTTGTTGCTTCAAAGAAGTCAGAACGTCACGCGTTATTTTGTTTGGCCCAACCCTCAGTTAATTACAAAAATACTCTGTCTGTGTCTGTGTGATGAAGATAACGCAAACAGAGACCCGTACACGTTCCTAGGTGGGTTGGTAGACAGGATAGGTACTAAATTATTATTATCATGTTATTCTATTCTAACAATGATGACGATGACATATGGGCGACAATACCAATAACTGGATGGTTGGCTATGATTTATTTGGCGTACTTTCCTTAGCCTTGTGCCTCCTCCTCTGGAATTTAATTCATTAAGAAAATATTATATTAGGGACTGCAACTAATTGTGACCTGCAATATGATTTTAGACGGGCACGTTTTGGTGGCCCAGATGACCTTTAAAAGTCATGTCACTTTTTATTCTTATTTATCATCATCATCATCATCATAACATGAAAATAAATGGACATGGATTCTAGGAACTGGATTGACTTGAGAGATAAATCTTTTTAGCGTGTGCGCAAATGAAGAAACACGGCCGTGGAAATTCGTATGCAACTTGGCAACGTCGTTGTCTAAATTTTGAGGTATGTTGGAGTTTCAGGTTTTGTCTCGGTGATGGGTGACAGGTAAATCATGTGTAAGAATTTCCACATCCGGAGATACAAATAAAAACAGGTGGCGTCAGTGTGTGTGTGTGTGTAAGATATGTCGTGTGTATGTAAAAATTGAACATAAATGTGTCTCTCTATAATCTCTCGATCAGAGCAGAATCGATTTACAAAAAAAATGCACACACACATAAAATGCTGCATACCTTCACTACAGTTTACTCGAATTATAATGAGATAAAATACTAATTAAGTTACTGCATATATTTTTGCCAACATTTTGACAAATGCAGAGCAAGAGCCAGAAAATTGCCGCTTAAAGTGGATTCTCTTTTGCTGTGTATCTCATCCCACTATTACATGCCCTACACCACCTGCTGTACCTTCATGTCACCTTGGTGGCTTGTTGATTGCAATCAATTGGTAATCAATCTACAGGACAGGTAAGCAGGCACACAAGGTGGAGTTACATTTTTTTACTACCTTTAATACTTACCGAATTCTCTTCATTGTCTTTTTTTAAACAATGTAAAAATGTACTACGTGGCATTACAAACAAAGTATCTAAATATATATGTATACCTATTACATCTTTTTTATATAAAGTATGACAATATGGCAGCCGTTGTGTAGGTAATTACCTTTTACCTTGAAAATCAGTGTGCTCCTTTTGCTGATAAAGTTGAACGAAAATCATTGTTTATTTGCAATAAATCAATTTCACGCTGATGAAAGGGAGGAGGTAGCAAAAGCTTAGGTTTTTTTTTTCTTTGCAAGTTCATACGCACGCTCAAACTTCAAACACACTCGTCTAATCAATATCCGCGCAACAATGCCCCACAATAATTACGATTACATACACCAGCATCAACACCTTAACGTGTGCTTATATTTCAAACAATTTTCCAACCTAAAACCGAAACGAGTTATTTTTTGTCAAACAGCAGCATCAAAAATATATAGTTGCCTGAATGCTTATTTTTTTCCTTTATGACACGCGGTAGTAATTTGACCAGTCAGTAGTGTGTGTGTGAAGTTGTGTGATTGTGGAAGGTGGAGGACGTCTGCACGATTTTTGAAACGAAGTCTACAATAAAATAGAGAGAAATGCGAAATAGCTTAAAAATAATGCCTTCAGGGTATGTGCAAAGCTTGTTTTATTTTTTTTTATCTTCGGTACAAATGTTACAGATTACCGATAATTTACTGCCATTAGCAATTAGCCAGTAGTTTGATTTCGTTATCCATTGTTCTCTTTGTAGTAGTAGTAATGCTGTCTACTTCTCGGCTGGTTATCAAGAAAATTTACACTTTTTTAAGGTCAAATTATGGAAAGGTCAGGTAAAATTGGAGGAATAAAGAAAAAATAAATCATTTTGTTACACACAAACACATTACATATCTATCCACTTATGTGTACAGACAGGTAGGGAGATAGAGAGTATTGGTGTATCTTTTGTTGGAAAATTGAAGATTACACAGCATTTTGATGAGATACTTGTGTATCCCTATAATAATTGGATTCATACAGCTACTACTCTGACGTGTAAATTGCCCATTATTCTGTTTTCGCACAGATTTTCTTGGCCATGGAAAAAGAGTTAGAAAAACAGCAGTTGTTGGAGCACCAGTTGGTTTACATACGGGGTGCATTTCCGGGACGACAGACAAAATAAAATTGTTCAAAATTCAGGTCAATGCAATTCATTCTTGTCAAAACGGACAACATACTGTATCAAACTGCGTTAATAAAATGTCATTATCAAATTATCAATTATTAAAGAGGAATAAAAATACCTGGCTGGATAATAATTACCTGTAACGGCACCCCCATGTATGTATACTACCGGTAACAGACAAACTGCTTAATAGTCATACTTAATTTTTACCTTCTCAAATTTTCCCGTCCTGTTGCAAATTCGTAATAAAGCTTCCCCAACGTACATTTTGTCGGCTTATTGTTTTTCCTTACAAAGTCCCCATTCTTCTCCCAGATTACAATCAGCTGCTATTCACAGTTCACACTGTAAGTAACTGTCATTGTCACCATTTATGACTGTCGTCATCAGCAACTAACTTTTTTATGTCGTCCCTGCGATCGTCATCTTCTCACTTGTACACACTCAAAAATCTCTGTTATACTTTCAACTTGGTTTACTGAGGAGTGAGGACACCGATAAAAACATCACGTATTTGCTGTCTCTCTCACAGAATGACATGGTCTTTTATGCACCTGTAAGCATGTACACAAGTACACATGTATTCTTACGGGAATGCGGTGGTGGTGACACAGTCACAGCAGATAACTACTTTAAAATTGTTGTCATGTTGTGCCTTTGAATTAGTTAGGTATAACCTTTTTCTGAAAAAAAACCTGACATAATATTACTACTAACTTGTGTGTATGTGTGTGTCATCATCATCAACGTCCTCCTCCTCCTCCTCCTGCCAAGAAATTTCCTCCGCCGACAACAAACATCCAACAAAACATAACGTCATCATCATCTTGTAACCTGCAGCAGGTACTGCAAGTTAAAAGTGATCCTTGTTTGTCACATATTAACTGCTTATGTCTTACTTTTATTTTTCTTGAGAGACTTACTTCACGGTTGACACGTGAACCATGATTACCTGACTAAATAGATAATACCGCTCACGTACACAGAAAAACACATTTTACCAGTCAGTCAGGGCTATTAGCTTGTATGATTCCTCACGATTACGTCTCTTGTATCCTTTTTGTCACAGCCTCGAAAAAATAAAACTGTTTAATCGTCTCTCCCATCATCAACTTCTATCGTAAATGGCAAAAACAAGAAAAAGTATTATTCCTTCTTTTGAAAAAAAAACGAGAAGTTTATATTTTTATTTACTTAAAAGATTAAATAAGATTTAGTATAAAAATAATAATACTATTATCATCATTTCTCCTCCCTCGTATGCATATTATTTATTTTTATTATTATGGGATATTATTATTATGCAGTAGGTATTTTTTTGCGACAAAAACAGGATTTAAGGTTGAGAATTTGAGAAGCAAAGGTCTGTGTTCATTTTCATGGACTCTCTCGCAGCAATTAATAGCGTTCTTGTAGATTGATACATACACACAGTTCAATTAATTGTTGTAGCAAATTGCCATGAAAGGAGGAGTATGTTACAGCTTCTTATTGTCATCGTCATCTACCCCAGCCAAAGAGGAGTTCCTGGCAAACAAAGGTTTTACTAACTACTGAAAAAGTATATGAATAGTTAATGAGATCGTCTTCATGTCTGTCTGTCTGTATCCACAATAACTTTTCAACGCAAACAAATTTTAAAATTCTGTTTTTGGCAATCGATAAATATGGTCAATAGCTCTTATGAGTTCGAACATGGAGGTTTATGGTCAACCCCCCGGGGTCATACAATTTTTTCAAACGACAACCATAGATGAAACTTCGTATACACATACATAATGGATAGTTATGACATTTTCCAAAGTTTGATACAAAATAGTTGACCCATTTGACCCCTGGTGGTCGTCAAAGTTCGACTTTTTCAGTAGTTGCTCATTAGCGTTACACGCTTCTCGTTCCTTGTCAAGTCCACATCAGCGGTGGCAGCAGCAGCAGCACCAGCATCTCACAGCCGACACCAGACACAAAGTGTAGGAATTTTCTGAAAAGGAATACAGGGCCTCTTTTCCTCTACACATGTAGTCATTCTGTCAAGTTATAGTGTGTAGCTACCAACAAGCAACAGCAGCAATAGTAACGTTTTTACATAAAATAACTCTCCTCTCTGCAAAACTACAAGATTTACTGACTTTGGTCATGGCGATAATGACGATTGAAGGTGGCAAAGCGCTAAAGTGTTTGGCCGTCGTCGTCGCTGTAAGTAATAACTTATCAACAATAAAAAGGATTTCAACTTGATTTCTACTCATCCCACAGGATGGGTGGGTACGGCAGCAGCAGCACTGCACTATGTGAGGAGTTAAATTAATCACAAAAACATTGGCAAGTACCTACGTGTGATATTGGATATTGGCTTTCCTTTTGATTTATTAGGATATAAAGTGCCTTACATTTTTCTCACTCTTCTCACAGCCATCAATGATGATTGTGACTAACAACTAAATACTTAATGGTGACGATAATGAAAAGGCTTATACTTTGATTTCTGCTTTTATTTTTTTCTAAATCAAGCAAACTTGAGAGTACAATAATTGAAATTGATCACATGTTTCCACCCTAATCATCATCATCATCATCATCACGCTTCTGTGTGATGAACATTCTTTAAGGGATAATAGCAGTTTACCAAGTACCAAACTGATCATTTACTCGTGTAACGACTCACGGAACAATCAAGACTCATCACTATCCTAACATAAATATCACGTTAGGATACATGCTGTGATATTATACATATTTTTCAATACTGCGTTGTTGGTTTACACGATGACGACGACGACGATGAGGCTTATGAGATGATTAGGGTGCCTAGGCTACTACAGTTGATGATGATATTGATTTTGATTCAATGCTGATGATGAGTATGATTATGCCTGTTTACATTGTTACTATTATTACTGATGGCAGTGATACATAACTTACATGAATAATTACGTTAACGCCGACTATAACTATTACCGCGTGTGTGTGTCCCTAGACAACCATCCCTGTGAATGGTGAGCTAGGTCGGTTGGTCATTGAAAATTAACACGTTGTGTTGAACACGGCGACACGACGATGATGATAGTGGATGTGAATTTATTGCAGGCTAATCGAATACTTTGCTACCACGTCGCGCAAAGCTTATAAAGGAACTAAAAAATTATTGATAGATTACGTCGTCGTTATATGCTGATGCTGTTATCGTCCACAAACCTTGAAAGCTTCTCAATAGTTCATTTCGTCCCTCCGCTGCTGTTGTTGTGACGGACGTGTGATAGAGTATTCATTTCTTGTAGGTATACATACCCTCAACATTATTATCATCATCATTGATGCAATTCCATTGAAAATAGGGAAAATGTGTAATATCGTATTAGCTGAGGGTGTAAAAATTATTTTTTTTATCAGCGTTTGTTATTCTAGCAAGCAATGCAATGTCCACCAGTGTTTTTACAGACCTGTGAGCAGGTCACCGGTGGACGGTTGTCTTGTACTGGAATTTTGCCACTAGTCTAGTCAGTCAGTAGCTGGTTGCCTTAAAACTAGTCGGTGACAAGGGGCCTACCCTACAGAGCTCTACATCTCCTATAAACATCCTTATAAAATAATAGCCATTCATTATATAAATAACACCATAAAAACCATAACACTAAAAACGTCCACAAAAATGCATATGAGTGCCAGAGTACGTACAAGTTATGAGTATAAAAAAAACTTGTCGTGTTATTGTTGAAAAGAGTAGCAAAAGCACATTATGTTCACCCACATCCCCAAGTAAGATTTCCATCTAATATGACAATTTACATTCAATAGACGTGGGAGCCTGGGTATATTATAGGCGCTTTGTGTGCGCGGATACTTGCAAATTGGTTACGTACACAGAAAACATGTTCTCTCTCTCTCTNATTATAGGCGCTTTGTGTGCGCGGATACTTGCAAATTGGTTACGTACACACAAAACATGTTCTCTCTCTCTCTACACACATCATCATGATCTTTTCCTTTTTTTGTGACAACGGAAGAAATGAAGAAAAAAAGACAAGTTGAAATAATATTACAAGGCGCCGAGCAAAATCTAAAATTAATGATAGTAGACTAGTAATAGTCGTAGCAACAATGCCATTTTTTAGCCGTTGTAGTAGCAGCACAACAACAATATCGCTACCACTCTGCTGATTAATGTGCTTGTTGTGTATGATTATTTTTATGAATGTCCCCAAGTCACAGTGCCAGTATCTCTGTACCTTGAGACTTACTCTCGGAGGAGCACAGAGGTACACGCTTGCTGGCTGGCATACTGACTCACGCCACACTATCGCCGCGCTGACGAGAGGGAAGAGAGGACTTTAAATCGTGCATACAAACAGCAGGAATGATAAAAGTAAAACTGGTAAACTAACTGCCTGCGTAATAATAAAATATGATAAACGATATGATATTGTGTGTATAAACCCCTCTGCCTACACCGCTTGAACAAAAATCTGAAGCGTTTACTTGCTTTTCTAGATGTTCGTTGTTGTGTGCACTCGTGTTTATTTATACAATAACCTCGCTTAATCACAAAGGGAGTTAGATAACATGTACCTAAAACCATGGTAATGATATTTATTTCTACTTCTCCTCATATTATCCCACCAGTTGATTTTTTTTCTGTTATTGGCGGATACGCATTTTTCACACATCACTTTCCTTAATAACTTCCTCCATGATCAGGATTAGCCTCTGTAGTAATGTTTTAATGCTTAATTTAAGGAAACTTGCAGGTGAGTGAGGCATTTCAATGGAAGCGCGGTGTATAGTTGAATAAAGTTGTAGTATAACAGTTGCCATCAACATTAATACTGCCACTATGACTACTACATTTTCGTGGAGTTCCATCTTTCCTGTTTCATTCTTCCATTTATCCGGCATTTTTTCTGATGATGACGCTGACGACGACGAGGATGATTTGCAAGTTTGTACGTGTGCGCGTGTTTGTTGGATATACTCTTGTAAGGGTAAGGTGGCGATGATGATAAATTGTTTTAACACCTGTTGTTGTGCGCTATTTATCAACGAAGCGCAGCCAACGAGAAAAAAAATGTTTAAAATGCTTGCTTGTCAGTTTGTACAATAAATGTGTGCGTATGTGGTGCTGTTGGCAACGTGGTGTTCGGTAGAGAGAGTTGTATCACTTAGGTACAGGGTTTAGGAGCCTATAAATTACTCACAAGTAACAATAGTAAGTGATACGTTTTTTTTTCTCCCCCTCTCCCCATTTCCCCTTGTAAGGCCCTTAGCTTTAAGCCTCTGAGTTAATTATGAGATTAACTTTATATTCTTGTCCAAGTCCTTGTCATTTTGCTTCTTGGCGACTGACTAACACCATAGCCAGCAGAGTGGCTGCTGTTGAGGCTGCGCGTAGGGGTAATAGCCAATAAATGACAAAACCTTCAAAATTGTTTGTGCGCGCAACACACAAGTATTCTTAATGTTTTACCGTATCATGAAAAAATTGAGTACAACAGAACGAAAATGAAACGTCGCTAATGTTATTGTTGTTGCTGTTGTTTCTGTACACATTTTAGCTACAGGGTAAAAAAAACATTATGAGTGTATTTGCCTATGTATATTATAAGCTTTTGACATGTTACACATCATGTTCTACTGTAATTGTATAATAATGCGTTAGGTAGTGAAGGTGTGTGTACGCATTAATAAAATGTGTTTCACTTTGTAACTATAATGAGCATGGATAAATTGGGCTTTAAATCACTTTTAATTTGCTCAGGAGGTTGCTCTCCTCCTTAAGCAAGTAGTACGGTGGTGGTGGTAGGGTTAAAGTGCACCTCAGTCACAATACCTGACCAAGAAGGGAGAGAAAATCTGAAAATAACTGGCAATGGCATTGGTGGTCTCTAATGTCATGTCAACGACGATGATGACGACCAAGCTGTTTGTGAAAATCTAACAATGCTCAATGCTCTACTGCTGCTTGAGTGTAATAATAAGTTTGCGTTGTGTCTTGTATCTATGCAGAGTAGGGAGGCGCACAAAATCAATACATTTCGCGCGCATGTTGTAACCGTGTACACAAAAATTATTAACGGCGTGTCATTTAGCCCTGTGTCGTTTCTTTTGTTGCTGTAATTTGGCGAGTGGTATTTTGGTGTAGGGGTAATGGTAGGTGGTGTAAATAAAGAGTTAACCAAACAATTAGTCTGTTCTAACAATAAAACTAATGATCAGTTATATAATGAAACTCCAACTACGCAAAAATAATAAAAATGACAATTGGTTAATCGGAGGCATGTACGCAACAAGAAAGAGAGAGAGAGAGCGCTAACTTTATTTATGTGGCAACCTGTCAGGCCCTGAAATTAAAAGGGGAATTCAACTAGAATAAAATAGCTGAATAGACGGAGGAAACATAACTGTTTGGAAAACAATTAGAGGCTGTATTATAGATGTGTTTAAGAAAATGAAAGGTAAACAGGGAGTGGAGCAGAACAGAGTGGAAATTAGAATTTAATGAATCACCCAGAGAGAATTAGACAACGGCAGTAAAATGTGCAATGTTAAATGGCAGTGTACCCGTGGTTGGCACATTGGCACTGCTTTAGATGACAAGGGAGAGAAGAAAAAAATGTGAACTTAACAAACAAATAAAATAGTGTTAATGACAGTAAGTAAGTAGGAGCTGGTATGCGCCTGTACGCCAGTCTTTTCTTCCAAGATCATCATCATCACCACCATCAACATCGTTCGTTGTGGTCATTTCGTTTGTTTGTCATCATCAGTCATTCTGATGATGATGATAGGATGGTTGCACACACTTAGAGAGAACACAGCAGACAGCAGGCAAGCTGTTTTTACTGACCTGCCAGCCAACTACACACAAAAACGAGCAAACACCACCACCGATGAAACGCCTAAACGAGTCTTGTTGTGAGGCATTTTTCCTTAATTGTAATGGCAATTTAAAGAAAGACCACCACCAGAGTATTTTCTTCTTAAAAGGACTTACACACTTGTTATGATCAAGTCATGATGATGATTATAAATTATGAAGAAAAAAAAATTATATCATGGAAAACCGTTCATGATGTTGTTGACGACGATGACGATGATGACGACCATGTTGATGTTGTCGTCACAATTAAAAAATACTACAATTTTATTATGAAACAAGCCTGTGTGATGTCGTGCTTGTTTGTGCGCCCAACAAAATAATAATAAAAATAATAATAATAACTTACTTGATCTAGTTTATCGTACGTAACCCGTGTATTGTACAATAAGCAGTTACTCTTGTGTTGTACGCAAGCTTGTAAGTGGACAGATAAGGTAATCATCACACTCGCCGGTGTGAATATCGAAATAAAATTGCTATACGGAGTGTCTTGATTACTACTGACCACTTACAACTCGCTCTCTCACTATTTATCTTCTCTTTCTCTCTCTGGTTGTGCAAAATAATTGGGAACGAATATATTTTAATATGCGTAATGACTCTCCTGCTGCGTACTTGGCGCTACGTTAACGTTTTAGGAGAAAAAAAATTATAGGTTATCGATACAAAGTCGATTATTGATTTTCCTACACACAAACACGTACAATGGACACACGTTAGCCGTTTGACATTTTTTTTTCTCTTTTGTTTTTTTGGGAACTGTGAGAGATCAGTGGTGCGTGTGGATTTCAAAATAATTTGTACGTTTGCAACAAAAATATACGCTACGAACAAGGAGAGTGTCAAAAGTATAGATTATGTTCGTACTTCGTCAAAGTTGCGCGCACACACACACATTCAATCTTCATTATCATCATCATCATCATCGTCGTCGTCGTTATCGCAACCCCAGTCAATGGTTTCCGCTTTGCGGCTTAAAATGATAGAAACGAGTGAACAAATTTAGTGGCACGGCGGCGCTTCTCCTGATGACGATGAAAAAGTGCGGCAGCAATTGCACCTTAATTTTCTGGCTATTTTTTTATACTTTTTTTGGGTATTGTCGTTGCTACAATTATTTTTAGGGTTATTGCTATTTAACTGGTGGGATGTGAATGAGAGTAGCATATATATAAATTACCATTATTTTCTTACATTTACGACTGCTATCCACTAAAATATAATATTAGCATCATTAACTTCAAGTGTAGATCAACCTATACTCGACACTCTTTTAAGATGAATAGCTGAATAGCAATAAAAAAATAATCATATCGATAAAATATAAATAAATAAATAATTTACCATGCACTAAAGCTCTAGAGCTGTAGCCACTGTTTTTTTTTCGTGTTACAATAACAACGTGCTGTTGTCCTTAATAAAAAAAAATACTTGACAACTTTGGATCACTTTTTTGTAGAGCAGCAACCTATTGTACGGTACGCTTTAAAAAATTGGAAGAGTAGAGAAAAAATGATGGTCGTTATAAAAATGTGTAGTTAATATGCACAACTTTTGTGACTACTGTGACTACTAATATAAATTACCTACTGATCATTATTCACAGTGTATTAAATTAGGTATGTGGTTGGTTGTATGTATGTGTGTGATTGCATGTAGGATTGTTGTTGTTGTTTAGTGCAGCAGTAAATATTATTGAGGCTCGATCACTTTTTTACAAAGTGCATGTGCTCAGGGTGGGGAGGTACCACGCCTTGCTTAGCACCTGAACATGAAAAAAATCACTGCAGTACAAGAAATCAAGTAGCAGTTTAGTCTTGATGATGATGTAAAGGAGAATTGAGAAGAAAGGGAAGCTATAGGTGACTAGATCAATAACGAAAAGTAGTTGTTGCTTCTTTTTTATTACTTTTTATTAAAGAGTACGATTAAAAAAAATGAGGAGGAGATGGACAAAAGTGGCGATTTGGAAGAATATTTTGTAATTGGAAAGTAGTAGAGCGATGGTGTTTAAAAATGCTGGAGAAAAGGAAAAAAAAGTGGCAAAATGGACAGTTAAGAATAAAAGGGAGACACTTGGGGAGATTATTTGTAAGGGAAAGGATTAGAATGCGGAGGGACAGACAAACACTGGGATCCTATGGGTGGCCTGAATACGTGGAAGCTATCAGTGAAGTTGGGATATACATACTAATAAATACGTAACGTATAAAAAAACATTTATTACGAATTACGATTACAACGGGCAGCCGGTTGACTACTCGCCGCCATGTGTGTGCTGTCCGCCGTTGCAACTGCTGCCGCTGCCGTTATAAATATTAGTAATGATAATAATATTATTAATATTATTACATTCTAACAGAAAAAAAATCTGTTTCCTCGCCATCATCATCATCAACTGTAGCAAATAAAAAGAATTACCACCGAAGCCAACGCCACGTCGCATATTTAAAAAATTGAAGCGCTTTTTGACCCATTTTTTATGGCAACTGATCTCACGTGATTTTGATTGCTTAACTGGGTATAATAAAAAATATAGTTTATAACTTTGTTGCTGTGTATAACTCCTCGGTAAAGTGGATTTTATAAATCTCTCCTTCTCCTCTCCTTCCCTCGCGAGCACAAACGACGACGGAGAGAATGGACAGGTGAGTTGTGATTTTGTTTTTGAGACCACTAAATCAACGAGAGCGAGAGATGAATCCTGCTGTTCCTTCTGCCTCCTACTCGCTTTAGGTGCACTATAGGACGTCGATGATGATAAATCCATTAAATTTTTTGAAGCCGGTATCAGTTTCCTCAAATCACGTAGGCTAGTTCCTTGCCTGTTGTTGTTGTGGTGGTGGTAGTCAATTCGTTACTGTAATATTGGTACCGGATTTATGAGCAGGTGTGTGTATGTAATATATATTATCTTTTTCATGACAAGTGATAATTTTATGATTTCCCGCTGAGAGTTCAACGTCGTTACTGGTGCTGCCTCGACCGACCGGCCGATAATGATATAAATATAATATTTATTGTCCAATCGCCCAAACCCAAACTCCTTTTTTCACCATGTAAAGCCACAGAAATTCCGACATGGAGCAACTTTTTCCTTAAAAGACCATATATTTTTTATACACACTACCTATGTGTCAGGTTTTCTTTTACCTGAGTGTGGGCACGAACACGGATAGAAAAAAAGGTATGGCAATTTAGCTGAAAGGGAAAAAATTGAAACGTAGTAATTGTAATCTTATACCCCTCCTCCTCCATCCTCCACCACGTAGTACCTACTTTACTTATTAGCTCTTTTCAAACAATCGCCTCTCTCTCTATTTTACGGCTGTGTGTCAGGTGCAAAAAAAAATTATATCGCATCTCTCTCTCTCTCTCTCTCTTCTCTTATCCATCCGAGTATTTTCACAACGGTCTCAAAAAATTCAATGTGTGTAGTTAGCAAAATGGATAATTTATGACATCACTGGCTCCTGCTTTATTATTACTGCTCCTTATCCCCCTTGAGTAAGAAGACGAAAAGGAAAAAAATAAAATATAGAACTGATGATGATGATGTGTGCTATATTATGCGATTACTTACTTTTTTGATAGTTTTATGTCACCGCTCCTATAGATCCACTTTTTCCCTCAAACGGTAACAACAACACCATCATTATTGTTATTACACGTAACCATATTTATTGCCACGGCATATTACTCTTGCTACTCTAATCGGACATGTGGTATGTATGGTTAGAAATTATAGAAGCCTATTAAAATATCAGCAACAGCAGTTAGTTTTTAACGGACGGCGGTGATAGGGGAGCTTTGTAGTAAAAAAAATTTTGTTACATACTTTTCTGATGGTTTGGTTGGACACGAAGAAGCAGAAGGAAAAAGAAAGAAAAAATCATAAATAAATTTGTGTATTTTTGCAATAAAATGTGAATGTGATCCAAATGTGTCATTCATAAACAATCATCTTTATTTCTGCTACCTCATCCTTCCCTCTACACACACTTCACAATATCAATCATAAAATAATCTATAGGTCGGCAATAATAACGATAACGAAACCAATATAATCTCTCCTTTGTGCACAAGCCCAATAGCGGGAGAACTTGAATAGGTACATTTTTTTTAGTCAAGTCAAAAAGTGATCTTCAAAAAATTCCTCAGCGATTTTATAATTTATTTAAATGGAATTATCCACGACAGATATTTTTATAGCTGCTGTCACAAGTAATAACAATGATAATAATATTAATAAATGATGAAATAAAAAAACAGGCAATTTCATCGCATTACATTAATTGGTATGCAGTTTTTGACGATTTACCATATTATTAAGTAGAGCAACAAGGACTATTTAAAAAAGTAAGGCGTAGTAATTGAATATATTGAGTCATTCCTATTTTTTCAAGTCCTCAATACTACACCTCAAAGAATGCCTAATATAGCATGTGTCATTGTTCACGATTTTTATAAAAGTCAACAGTAATTGTTACAAAGTACATAGGTGATAGGATAATAGTAGTAGTAGTCGTCGTGCGCGTGTGTGTGTAGTAATAATATAACAACCAGTAACACACACACAAAAAGCTCACTATTTTTCTCGTTGTCGTCGTCGTTGCCGCATTTGTCAGCAAGCTTTTTTTGGTGTAGAAAGAAATGAATATAAAGGGGGAAATGTATAACATGTCAGGGCATACCGTACACAATTGACATAATAACAACATTAGCTATTTTTATAATTGAGTGTATATTTATGTGAGCATAATAAATAATAGGTTTCTTGCTACATACATAAGCGCAGACAGTAGTCTGGTATAATTGTACTCTGAACAAAAAAAAACACAATAGAGAATTAGTTGGATAATATGTTGTTAGCGCGCGGCGGATTAAATGATTATCGTCAAAAATCATCATCATTATCATCAGCAGGTAAATTGCGTGTACAGCATTAAATATGATATTGCTGCTGCACAACCACTTGTAGGGATGTCGATTACCAGAAGAGGGGAGACGGAGGGAATTGTAGATTAGCTGGGATTGTGTGATGTCGTTTGTTCTGTGGTGTAACGGTAACGCGGTGTTGATAATGATAACACATTCTGGGGTGATATGTGTGTGGAGGAAAAAAAATGAAGTATTTTGGTGTAAGGGACAGCGTCAATAAGTAGGAAAATAAAACAAGTCCAAAAGTAGAGACGGCATCCGCGTCACAGTTTATGGATCTTATCGCAAAAGAAGCGTTAAAACAAGACCGATTTCACTCCACTACTGTTACATAAAATGGCACGCACACACGCATAATACACACACTTCCATACACTACAACAACAACACCCTTGCTACTACTCTTTTTGGTCGCCCAACTTATCATGACAGTGATAACGACGAAGAAACTAAAATAACATTGGCAATGTGGAAAAGGAGAGAAAAAAGATTTTGGTTTTCAAAAATGAGTTTAATCTTATCAGAGAACACTATCACTGATTTATTTAGCTAAAGTCTCTTTATTAAGTTTAAACTTTGCGCCAATTTAAAATTAAAATGAAATAAACAGTCATGCTCATGCAAGATGCTTGAGTGCACGGGGCTGTGTTTTAAAGAGAGATATAATGGCTTCAATATAAGAATGGTCGTCACTGGCAAGTCATTGAGTCCCCACCATTTTTACCACTACCATACCAACTAAATTCAATAATTACATTATAATCTACTACTCGTACCTACACACTTTTCTTCCAAGAAATTACAGTAGGAAAGGGTTAAATTTAAAGGAAAAATAAACTCAACAATATAAGTAGAGCTGCAGAGCAGAGGTAGACATAAATACATACATACATAATAATTCACACAAATTTAACATCTCTCTCTCTCTCTTTATCTCTCTCCTCCGCGTAATCACAATGATAAGCAAACTTTCATAACTCATTAACTTTTGGCGAAAAATGAAAAAATTTAGAGAATTGGTTTTTGTCGTTGTCGTTAGCTGCTTCACTCGTCGTTACGTTTACTGTCTTGTCTACTACTACAACTACACACATTGGTGGTGCTGGGTCGTTATTATTATTATTATCTTCAATTATTTGGTGATCAAAAGAGAAACAGATACCAAAGAGATTTTTTTTATTTTACCACAGATGGACAGATTATCTCATAAACTTTTTTTCCAAGATGCCTACCACCAGGCAGTCAGTCAGTCAGTAGCGTAAAAATGCAGTTGGCAAGGTGAGGTGCCGGTTTTCTCACATGAAAGGGTAGCTGATATACATATTGTAAGTTAAGTTGACGATGATGATGCCCTGCCTACATTATACATGCATTTGTACCACCACCACCTTGCTTGCTATTTTTTTATGCACCTTTGTACTTGCTCCATTTACCACGACAACGACGACGGGGACCACGAACAAACGAACAATCAAATAATCAAATCGTTTCCTCATAAATCTCCCACTCTGAAGAATTAGTGTCTTCAAGTCTTCATTATTGATTCGAGGTGACGAGCAAACTATATGCAGATCTGACTTGCGCTATCCTGATAATTCTAGTCAAATTTTGTTGGTTAGGTCATAAAATCGTAATTTGTTACAATTACTGTGATTATTAGCATCAAAAATGCAAATTCTCCTGAACACATGCTTATTTTTATTTTCTTGCCGCAAGATAGTCTCTCTGCCGCTTAACCGACATATCACACACACACACAGGAGGAGAATGATCACCACGAGCGCAGTAACAAGAATACAATGCAAATTATCATTTTTATTTCCTACAGAGAGAGAGGCATTATAAATATTTATGCATATTGCCTTAAAATTATGATAATTGCGTAAATGACAAAAAATCCCTAACAATAAAGAAAAGATCACATACCTCTACCTTCACTTGATAAAGCTGTACATAACTTCCCCTCCCTCTGAAAAACCTTCCAAAACTCTTCGTATCTTTATTTCCATCCGTCCGGAATAATTTTTTTCTTGTTTCATTTTAAAATATGGAGACCACCACCAACCACACTACCTATTTACTGTAAGTTAAATACTACGCCTTCAACTTCGTCCCGCGATCCTCCTTTACGTCCCCTTTGGGCCTTGTTCAATAAGCAAATCAAATAGTTCCCTGTATGATGACAAATTACTGTTGTTTCTCTCCTAGTAATCATATCTCTTTGTAGACAATAGCGTATAATTATGGATTTCATCAGTTTCCTCGTTTTTCCTCATTAATATGCATTAACTCACACTGCCATTTTCTTGACACTAGTTACCAGAATACTAGACACGGTTAATCTTCATCATGATCACCATTGCAAACGAGCGCGCGCGCGCTCCTGAAAAAAAATCAAGTAGCGTCGTCGTGTAGGTAAATACACGAAAATAACAGCATGTCTATCCAAATCAAAAAAGTTGATCAAGAATCACAC
>JAHZNB010006348.1:0-19765 GCA_027744295.1 Callyntrura guangdongensis
AAGCTATCCAAGTTTTTTAGTGAGAGTCTGCACAAGAGTTGCAGCATACCGATCGATAATACTTGTAACGACACAGGCGGGCTTGTACTACCAACGCACAGTTCCTGTACTGGTCGAGACACTCTGGTTCTGAAAGATACACAAGAAATAACACAAAACATTGTAAAAAAGATATGACATGAATACTTGCGAGAAACGAGATTAATGCGTTCATGTTAATCCGAATTAAAAAAATATCACATGTTGTTCTTACCGTCTGTCTCTTCATGCAACTCACTGGCATGTTGATACTGCTGCTGTTGGCTACTGGAGTGGTTTTCTGTAGATAATGAGGGAGACGATCGCCCACCCCTGCTACTAGTTTTATTACTACTACCATAATTACTATCGCTACTGTTAATGCTATAATTAGAGGCAGTTGTTATTAAGTTTGGATTGTTAGCTCGGCTACTATTACTGCTACTGTTTGTACTACTGTTACCGCTACTTGATATCAAGCTTCTCCTAACCGACGAAGTAGACGAGGTGGTCGTCGTAGTTGCGGCTGCTACCATTTCTAGCAGAGTGCCGCCGCCCGAAGCCTGTTGCTGCTGCCGCTCACTAATAAGGGGTTTGTCTTTTAGTATTCCCCTTTTGTCCGAGTTAGGACCACCGTTTTCCTCGCCACCGCTGAGTTTCTTCAGGGGTGGTATCTTTATCGTGGTGCTGGTTGTTGCGGCCGTGGTAATTGTTACACTGCACTTGTATTCATTGCAAGAGCGCCTCTCCACTGGCCTGTCCTTGTCGGTGCAGAGAGTGGACGTCGAGGTCCAGTTGGATGCCCGACAGCTCACACTTCGCTTCTGGACCCCACCGCCACAAACAGCAGAGCACTGTATGCAAACGTGTTTTATTTTTTTAGAGAAAAGGAAAACCAACATACCTTTACAGTACGCCTACGCCAGTGCATGCATTTGTATTGCCCTTTTCGAAATAAAATTTTCTCGCCTTACCTCACTCCATTCGGTAGTGAACCATCTGGAGCCACACTCCTTGTGACTGTCACAGGATTCCCGATCCCCTGGCCGGAGGCCTTCACTGCATAAAGAATCCGTAACAACCTTGAACTTGCCCCGACTGAAAATGACGCAAAGCACCTGTCGGGTTCGGAGCCCTTTGCTGCCGCAGTAAACCGAGCATTCTCCCCAAGGACCCGTGAACCAGGTCGCCTCCCCACACATTCTATCACTGAAACATTCCCTTTCCTCTTCCGGCTTTCTCTCCTCATCACAATATACTCCCGCCTCGGAGTTCACTTCCCCACTTTTATGCCCACTTTTACCCGAATCCTCGTCGTCATCCTGGTCAATGATGTTAGTTTCAAGTTCCTTGGATGCAGACTCTTCTTTGCTGCCGCTCCACCATTTTTTCTTTTTTATTCCCGAGCATACCACGTGCCTTGTCTGAATGCCGCCCCCACACCGCTGCGAACACTCTTTACCCCACTCACTGGCAAACCAGTCGGTACCCATGTCACAGGGTCCCATGTTACAGGCTTTAATTTCCGCGGGTCGTTTAGTCTCCCCGTTGATCGCCCCTTCTCTCTCGCACTCTTCCCCTGCTACCTTTTCTCCCGTTTTGGAGTTGACACAAAGGACAACACGTCGTCGCACTCCATTTCCGCACTTGGCGCTGCACTCACTCCACTCACCAGCGGTCCAGTGATAACAGCTTCGCAACTGACATCCTGTCCGAGGTTCCGGTTTTCTTTGTAAACAAGCAGCTTCCATCACCTTCATTTTCAAAGTGGCGCTGATTCTCTGTTCACAGTGGACGCTTCTTGTTTTATAGCCACTGCCACAATTTTCAACACTACAGTTGGACCACTCCCCCACAATCCATTCCGCCGGGCAGGGTTTCAAATTACACCGGATGGTTTGACTGGGAGGTTTTTCCGAGTCCGGAACACACCTTCGATCGCTAACCGGATTTTCTTGTGGGGCTCTTACACACCGAATTATGCTTCGTTGCGTTCCTCCCCCGCACACTTCAGAGCAATTCGTATAGGTGATAATTTTCCAGTAAAACTTTTTCCCAGGTGGTGGACCTCCCAAACTGGTATCCCCCGCGGCCACTGCTGCACGTTCGGCAGCAGCAGCACTAGAATCCCGCTTGCTCTCCAGAGCCTGATGACTGGCTCTCCTTCTCCCCAGATGATTATGATGATGGTGATGATGATGTGGTTGTGACGTTAGCGGAGGAGAATCCTTCAGACTCTTCACCAGTTGTTGTGGGCCACTGACAAAACTCCCAGGTCTAGAAGTTGCCGCCATGGCCAATCTCCCTCCAGCACTGTCCTGTTGCACCGCCGGTGCAGGAGGGATCGGGCTATCCCCCAACGGCAAAATATATTCATACTTTATCCCCGGGTTAGGCTGTTGGTAAAGCACCATCAAATCCACCGGTTCTCGGAGAGGCCCCGCGCTGGATATAGTTTCCGGGGTCATTTTCCCACTCAAGTCACTCCCATCCCCGCTGACCCCCCGAGTATACTGAAATTTCGTGCCAGCACCATCATAAACACCCGGCCAACTGGGTCGTCGGTAGTCTCCATTGAAAATAAAAGTCCCATCCTGTCTCCTCAACGCCAAAGTATTTGCCGAGCTTCGGATTTCGGAAATGTTCAGTTTACACGCCCCTTTGGGTATGCTAGCCACCACGTTATAGCCTATACTTAACTGAGGACGTGTAAAAATTCCGGATACCACCCGACAAGTAGAGTTGTCTCCCCCACAAACGCCGCATATATCCAACCGTCTAGTGGATCCCGCAATGCCATCACAGCCAATTGGCTAAAAAACATTCATTTGATTCACCACGCAGCATACCCGAAACAAACAGAAAAACTCTTTGGTGGTCTCCTTTCTTTCTTTTCTTACATTATTTTTGCAAAAATGTGCCAACTCATGCTCTCTCTCTACAAAAAAGCTATACAGAAAATGGGTACTAAAATTACCGTGCAACTGCCAGCAATGCACACATGAAGATCCAGCTGTGTCGGCTTTGTGCACGACGTCCCGTCAACAACGCTCTTGTTCAGCGTCGCAAAGAACCGGTAACCTTTCGCGCGACACGTTAAAGAACACGGGCTCCGCTCATCAATAAACGACTCCCACTGGTACACCTTGCCCATAAACGGTCGATTATCAAAGGCTTTACACTGACTCTCCCGAAAGTCAATCGTGTCCACAGGACAATCCTGTACCAAAACACAATAACCCCACTATAGTGATTTAACAAAAAAAACAGAGCACTCTCTCAAGCCATCGCGCATGGCGCGCTACCACCATCGCCAAATTCCTTGTAACAAAAATGCTTTTAAAATTGCATAGCTTCTCGCTCGTTTTTACTTTCAGTCAATTTGGCAAATTTCCCATCCATTAAAAAAGAACAGTAACAATCTCTCACCCAAATTCTCTTTTTAATTAAAAAAAAATATCTGCATCTTTGCTCCTGTTTACCTGCGTGTTACACAAATGATGTCGAGTTGCATGGCCCTCACAGTTCCGACTTGACACGTTTCTCGACTCATATCGTGATAATAGAATTGCGTCTTGCTGCTGCGGCTGCTCCCGCCGATCTCGACTTACTCCAAAAATATCTCTTTCTGAGGATGACTTGCTTAACGCGGAGGATGATGATGACGAGGAAGATTTCGTCTTTCTACAAAACAATATCCATAAATACACGAGAAGTTTGTCTTGTTCCTTTTTATCAGGAAAAATAAACCAAGCCCAACCCTGGCGCGCACAGACAGGCTAAAAAAATCAATTTTCTTACGACGAACCTCTATAATCTCACTTGCCCTCCCTCTCATTCTTTCATTCCCTTCCTTTTTATCCAACAACAACAACAACAGCATCACTAATAAAATACCTTGTATGATAACATGACATTGCAACATTCCCCCTCCCCCTCCCATTTTTTTGTATTTACAGCCACCTCCAACCCTGATGTGTCTGGATCTGCTTCTCACAAGAAAATTCAACATGATTTTGCTACCATTTTATCATCACACCCGAAGAAATGAAGTTTGTACGTATCGACACGCGGCGCGGCACGCATGACAAGATTACATGACATTTTCTCGCATCTTAAGTCGTCGTCGTCGTCCTCGTTGCAGTTGTCGTAGTTTTACTGTTTTTCTTTCATTTTCCCTATCAAGCATTATGATGGGACAGACATGTGTAATGCTAATAAGGCTTTGCGCTTCATTTATTTCATCAGAACAGAAAGGATAAAAATATGTAAAAGTGTATGCTTGCATTAGCAGCGTTGATGTAACATAGGGGCTGTACATAGAAGCATGCGGGAAGTAGGGGAGGGGTCGCGGACATAAAAAATGTTCTTTCAACCGTGCCTGAAATCAACCCTTAAAACCACTGTAAGTCAAAAATTGTGTAAATTTTCCCTTTCATCCCAATTCATCCCTCCAACAAAATTTCTCGAATCCCTCCAAGAACGATAAAACGTGCCTTATACGTGACATTATGTATGTATGACCCCTTATTTAAAGGGGAGCTAGTTCGTTTGTTCTTTGTCACTTTTTTGTTTGAAGAGCATCATCATCAGAAAGCCACGCTGAAAATAAGGGCAATTCTGCGGTTTTCTTGACTGCTTTTCCTGCCTTCTCCTTTTTCTCCCTGGTTTTTCTCATCTGATCCTCCTCCTCCTCTTCCTGCATCTCGCATATCAGCATTGTTCTTTAATTTCCGAAATTAAAGTGCCTCGCTTGCATTATATACAAGCCTCGCTACCACAGAAAAAGATACATCCCCCACACACCACTCTCTTCTGGACTGGAACCACTTGTCACTGCTGTGCTCTTCTTCCCTGCTCACCAGCAGCGTTCTCTCTATTGTCGCTGCTCTTTTATCATCTGCCTTTCGAAAAAATATCGATTCCGTTGATGATGCCACTCAAGTAGAAGCCTCCTTTTCTTTTTGCCTCATTGCCTGCCTGCCTACCGCCTCTCCCTATCGGGAGATTCGCTGTCGCACAGGAAAATGCATTCAACCTTGCATCTTTACTGGGTTCGCTTCCTCCCAACTCTCGCTGGTCTCTTGTGTTTTTTTTATTCTTTGTCTCTTCTCAATGATATTACCAAGTTGCTCCAACTTAATTCTCAGCCTGTAGTTAGCTATATAACTTGTGCGTGTTACACACGAGTTTAATCTGACTAGAGAATGGATTTTGATGCTGTTGTTTTTCTGCGAAAATCTCGTCAACTAATTTATTCTGTACAGTGTAAGTATTCGCTAAATCCAGTATAACCGACTAAACTGGAACTTGAGCTACCTGAATTTCTTTCAACTGTCAAATTCGTCTAATTTAAAAGATAAGAGTTGTATACAAGTGGCTATAGTGGCATGAATTTATGATTGTTAGTAAGCAGCAAGATTCAAGAATATCACATTTCTCCTTTCCACTTTCCAGCGGTTGACTGACTGCTTTCTACAAGCAACTTTTTAGACCGCACATTTTTCATCTTGCATGCAAACAAGTGTTGTGGTCTTTGTGTCCGGAGGAGCTCAAAAAAGAAAAAAAATATCACGCTTTTCTTTCACATTAAAAAAGTAAACAGTGAATCCAACTACGGATCAGATAATAAATACATAATATACCCATCGCTAGTCTACCTAGCCGTTTCTGATAGAAGAACGCAATTTCCAAGGTTAAAGACAAAGATTCGACCACTAAAATTGACTGCCACTGCCACTCCTCCTTCCAACTACCTAACTTCCAACGAAGAAATACACGGTATCAAATATCAATGATTTTTTTTAGAAAAGACGACAAAGGTAAACATGTAACTAGTACAGCCCCTTATCTTATCTACATATCGAATAACAGACATTATCTAAAAGCACTGCAATGCAATACGTAGTAAATTAGATACCGTAAAAACCTTTGAAAAAAGTCAGGTTAAAATGAAGAAAATTTCACTTTTCCACGCTGGCATTCTTTACAGATTTTACGATAATTATATTTCATTTATTAATACCTGGAAAAATGTGCAATAACTACCACCATTGAGTCTACGGCATGATGTCTACATGTTCCTACTTAATTTCAACTTGTAACGCAAATAAGCTAACAAGGGAAGGAATTCAACGGATTCCGAGACCATGCGAAATTACAACATTGAATTGAAACATCTGTTGCGGGTTACCAAAGAGAGTACTCAATTATGACACGTGGGCGTCCAGAATACAGCAGACCTCAAGGCTCCAAGGTTCTTCGTAATTGTCGTTTAAAACGCTATCATCAAACAGTAAGGCTAATAAATGTTTCACATAAAAGTAATTACATTTCCTTGTCTCCTCTCACCATTACATTTTGAAGAAAAAACGTAATGGTTTTATTGCTTTTGGGATAATTTACTTGGCATTTGAGCATCTCGATAGACACTTCATCATTTTTACGCCGAATCTTAGAAACGGGTTCCTTCCCTCGTCAGCAGAAACAACAAGAACAACAGCATGTAAAGAAAACAACCACTGACAATGATAAAACTGGATCTTATATAATACAGTTTTTTTTACAGAAAAAAACATTTCTCGTCTACATTTTCGCAAACCCCTATATAAATTGCTGAATAAAACACACGGTAACTTAATCATTTGCATAATTTTCTGGCATGTGATGATGATCCCAATCCTGACAAGTATGCCGGCTATGCTGAGTAATTAGAAAGAACGTCTACACTTTGACTCAAGAAAAGCGGCAATTAACACTGGTTTTTTTCTCTTTCTAGTAATTAGGCTGCATAGCTACTAATTGCCCAATCGGTTTTTCTTTATTTAAATCTTCTTATTTTTTTAAAAAAGAAGAAGAAATGCACATGCACAATTCTACTTTTTACGGGGTCACTAACCTCAACTGACACTGTCTGGTTTGAGTACGAATTCCTCCACCACATGTTCTCGAGCAGGGGCTCCAATTCGACCACTCTGACCAAGATCCATCCCGCTTATTTCTCACCCGACCCACGTCCCCCCGACTAGTACTACCCGTAGTGCTACGGATACTTCTTCCTTCCAAAACAGATATGCTGGTGGTACTACCATTATTAACTCCAGGGTGAACTGCTTCTGCAACAAGGGGGATCCCCACCAGGTATAAAATAGCCGGAAGGAAGGAGACAGTGATGAGGAGCCTGAAACCCAACAAGACAGACACATTATTTTCTCAAAATAGTTTCTCTGGAATGTGGAACGGATAGGCGGGTCAAATTATTGCACATTGTCCTCATTTTTTTTACCCCTGGCGTCTATGCATTCTTTCGGAGGAAAAATAAATGTCACGGTGTCTTTTCTATTTCTTTCTCAGAACCAAATGCACGACAGCGCATTTTCGCTCTTATTTCATCCTTGTGCATTTTTTTGCATTCCGTTACACAATGGCCTTGTTGCCTTTTATTCCTCTCCTCACATTTATCACCCAGCATAAGTGCAAATAGCCCTGATGGGAGATAGGTATGTATGTACCCTACCGTCTAGTCTACCAGGAAAATGAATGATGATAACTGCCAAGTGTATTAGCATGACTCATTCTTTTCATAATCTGACCTTTTCTATCACCATCGTTGCACTCGATTTGGTTACTACACGGCCGACGACGCCGTCACTACTGCGAGTAGGCTTCGCTTAGTACCTTGTAAAAAATCAACAGCAGCCCATAAAAATAACCCTAAAAATTAATATTCTCTTTTGGAGAATAAGCGACACATCATCAAAAAGAGGGGCTAATAGATTTAGGGCTTGTCTATTATGAACGTAACACAAAATATTATGTTTCTGAACCCCCCCTTCTTCCATCACATTTTTGAGTTTGGGGTAAATGGATATTTAATGGTGGTTTAGAAATCCATGTGTAACCTCTCCCCCCATCTAAACGATGGGCGTAACGTTCTGTATGCATGATCCCTTATTAGGTAGCTAGAAGAATTTTTGTATTTTTTGCTGGAAGTAGTCTTGTTTCACTTCAATGTGGCAGACATGGCAGGGATATCAGTATAAGTACCACTGCACTACTTGCTGCAAAATATACGGGCCTGCTCTGATAATCTCAAAATAATATGGAGAAAAAATGCATTTAAATTTTTATTGGCCGCTACAAAAATTTTATATGAGCTGCATTATGTAACGCGCTCATTATTTTCTCTGCTGTACACAACTACACACGCTTGTTTGAACTTGGATAAATGCACACGTCAGCAGATTCTTTTTTCTTGACTGTAACGACGTTCCTGTCTGAGAGACGCGTTGCGTTTGCGTTTGTTTATAGTAAGGGGAACCTAAGAAGGGAAATAAAATCAAAATTACTGCTCGTTTTCATAATATCTTTTTTTGTTCTTTCTCAGAAAAGAAAAAGACGGCGTGAAATAGATAGGGCGAGAAAATGCAAACAATTTTTCGTCTCACAGAAGAAATGTCAACTTTATTGCCAGAGCGAGAGAATATGGACCATGGACAGAGGCACGTCGTGGAACAGAGCTTTTGAAATGTTTATTGTGCTATATTTTTACGATGACACAAAAATAAAAACAAGAGAGAGAAATAGAGAGAGAGGTTATCTCGGTGGCATATGTTATGTTTACGAGCGGTGTTTGTTATTATTATCATTTATTATCATCACGTCGTTGTCGTGGAAAAAACGGTTGTTAGTCTTGTTACATCATTACTTCAACTTGTCAGCAAATTTTTTTAAGCCTATTGTTTTCGAGGAAAGAATATTGCAAAAAAAATCTGTCTCTCTTTGTTACACTTTTTTTTAGCATTGTCTCCTTGTGACCAAATATTTATGAGGTAT
This sequence comes from Callyntrura guangdongensis, assembly GCA_027744295.1. NCBI lineage: Eukaryota > Metazoa > Arthropoda > Collembola > Entomobryomorpha > Paronellidae > Callyntrura > Callyntrura guangdongensis. The sequence goes on from JAHZNB010006348.1 coordinate 8,854, forward strand.
TTAGTTAGAGAAAATAGGGGAAATGGACGGGAAATCATGAAAATACTCAAATTACAACTACAATTGTGCAACACACCGTGTCACATAACAATCTCTGTGTAAAACATTGTCATTTTCCCTTCCGTACAAAATCAGAAATCAGACCCGTCACGTAGTACAAAAGTAATAGTACGAAAATGGGGCAGTGCATATATAAATGATTTGGAAAGGGGGAGAGGGGAATTATAAAAAACACGACATCAACGTTAACCTGTCCATTTACTCGTGTTTAAAACGTGTGACGTTCTTTATACATCGCCCCTAAAGTGACGTACACATGCTTAATAAACTGCTGTAGTTATGTGCTCAGTGGTTTGGGTTATGTATTTAAGTAATATTATTATTGTCTCACACCACACACCATTTTACGGAGTCGTCCTTGTACTACCAATAATTTTTTATCATAAACCCTAGAATCAGGAGTGATTACTGTACGCGGAAGAAAAAAGTGAATAGGCTAATTAAAAGTTGACACTTTTATACATTCTCTCTCTCTCTCTCTCTGACACAAAATTATGTCCACTACTGTAAAATGGAAGTGTACAAGTTATCACGATGAATACCAGGATAACATGAAGCAAACATATATATGTGTATGTGCGAATAAATTGCCACCCGGAAGGCCAAACAATTTTAAGCAAACTTGAATCTAACAAATCCATGAGATGATGACAGTTAATCTGTACCTGGACCACTGCTGATGATGATGACGCTGCTGCTTGTGGTGCTGCTGGTGTTGTTGTTGATGATGATGATAAAGTAGACGATAGAGCACCATGATTCATAGTAATAAACATTCAAAGTTGTAATTTGAGTGGTAAACAGTAGAAGTAGTACTGAAATATTTGTGTGTTTTGCTCAGACTTCTTCTGCTACAGTAGCTATTGGCTTTCAAATCAAGTTTTTTCCAGCGACACTTTTCCATACTGAGCCTCTGTGAACATTTTTTTCAGCAACTTTTCACTGTTGTAACTTAACAAGGTATACTATCCGGGAAACTGTCGACGGGAAAAAGGGACGAGAAAAAATCAGAAATTACTTTGATATCAAAACTTTTACACTTTTTTCTCAGTGGTTAGCGATTCTTCCCACAAAAACTTTTGCATACTTTTTTCCTCCTTTTTATACTTTTACCTTCACGCGTGTCTCACTTGACCACTTTTGCAACAACGGTATATGAACTTGGTCACATCCCTAATTAGCACACACACAAAAAAAATATTCGAGGAAGACTGCTGCTCGGCTGCTGCTTCACTGTGCCCCAAACAAGATCATATTATCCTGTAACGGAGCCCAGTAAAAATCCACTCTTGAACAAAAATATGAAAGCGGAAATTGTGCGAATGACGACGGCATCACCAATCAAAACGTTTAATGGCAGTGGTGAGTATCTTGCAAACTTTTTCCTGGATTCCGTGTGTTATATGGCGTGTAAACACTTGTTCAGAAAATTAATCCCCACAGAGACGCACAAGCACACCCACTCTCTCCAGTACAACGACATGAAACACGGATTCTTTTTAGTACACAAGAGTCGATTTGTAAGTTTGTAAGAGGATTACAGTTTACAAACAACCACACGGCCACGGCCATGCAGAAAACTGAAAACACTTGACACACACACAACTCATATACATACACAGAAACCGGCAATTTTTGTTACACAAAAAATGACACGTAAAGCGGCCGCGTATAGGCGAGATCCGTTCCAGAAGAGAGACGAATCGCTACTGACGACGAAAGGGAAAGGAGCGTCCTGTTTTAGCCCAAGAATGGTAGATTGCTCGTTTTATTCAAGAGGAACATGCAAACAGCGACAGAGAGAAGGAACAGTGCAAATTGCAAAGAGCACACGGCAAACACAAAAGCAAGCAGCGTTTTTCTCGCTGATGGTGGGTTCTCTGGGATCAGAACGACAAAATCCTCTCTTTGGTGGCAGTTGCATTGCAAGTTTCTTTCTACTTTGGCTACTTTTTTGACGGAATAACAATAAAACAATAATAGCAGCAGTGGGTTAATACTTTACAATCGCAGCATTTTCAAAATAAAATTTCGACAAGTAGCTTTCCTTGATGGTAACCCTGAAACGTGGTAGCAAACGGGGAAAATGATCATAATGTGGGGGGAACAATAAGGTAGCGAAAATTGAAAACTGGATAGAAAAAATGCACGCAGTTTATTTTTTTTGCTGAGGAAAAACTTATTTTGCTGTCAAGTCACACATTATCGCCCCCATGTAATAACTCATCTGGTAAAAAGCTGGGCATGTATAAACTGTGTGTGTGTATATTTTTAAATACAGGTTGCTCGTTGCTCTGCCGCATTTTAAAATTCTTTTTGAAGGAATGTATGTATATTTGTAACAAAAGCAAAAAAAACATTCCTTTAACCTTTAACAGTTTTTGGCCACTTATCATTTACTGCTGGCAATGGGGCTCTCATGAATAATTTAACCTGACTGGTTAGTAGTAAGTGGCAAGTGGTCCCAGTAGTGGTCTCCCTGGTGGTGGTAGAGGTAATAAATTACAATTAAAAACAATAACAACTCATTACAGAAAGTAAACAGGGTATTACAATAAACACAACGCGATGATTATGTCGACCCTGTTGTTGTAGTGGTTTTACTACTGCCAACATGTATGGCTTGATAAAAAGGTTTTTTTGCCAGCATCACCACTACAGTTCTGTGTAGTCGGACTGGTGCTAAGAGAGGAGAGGAGGATAATTGTATCTTTTGCAGTATTTTGCGTGACCACCACCTTGTTCTTCACTCCGGGCAAGCCAGGAGAAGAAGATGCTCTGGGCCGAGAAAAGACGGCGTTGAGGACACTTTTTGAATACAAACGATTTATTTTCTAATGACGGGCCATTCTTGGGAAAATTTAGCTAGTTTTTATCGTCAATTCATCAACGAGATGAGTGGATTCACACAGGAGGGAATTCTTGATTTTTCTAAAGGTCTCATTTTATTTGGCATTTTAAGAGGACCATTGTGATGATAAGGGGAAAGGAAGATAAGCTTTTTTGTCACTAGTGTCATAAATATTTAACATGTTTTTTTCTGAATGGGGTTGATGATTAAGGTAATGGAAACTTGGGGCTCCCATAGGGAAAAAGGCTTTGAGATGACGGGGACGGTGCTGTTGGTCGTGGTAACAGAGAGAAAAAACTGGCAGGTAGACAGGTGAAAAAGTAATGTAAATTTGTTCCTTTATTGCTTTATTGGATGTAAAATAGAGACGCACGAGTAAAAGTGCAAAATGGCCATTTATAGGAGGAAAATAAAAGTCCTTTTTAGGGCATACTATTTTATCCCGTTTTACTCCGTAATTATCCTCAGCTTCATCGTATCATTATAGCGTAATTATGATTACGGTTTGAATTTGACGTTTGATACTGTTGTCTAAAAGCGCAAAAGTACCTATATACAGACAGGTACAAGTGGGAAAGTACTGGCAATGGAAGTATAAGTTAAGTATACAAAAAGTGAATATTCTAAAGCTATATTTCTAGTGCACGTAGTAAACTAGACAGTTTAATTTAATAACTGTAACGCCATCAATATTCTCTAATAACATTATCGACTCTCTGAGTTGAATTTTGCGTAAAACTTAGACTTCCATGATCAGTACGTGGAAAATAAAAAAGGATCGAAGGTTTGGCAGGACAATAAGCTTTAATGTTTGAGACAGCTTTTAAAAGTAAAATACTCGTGTGCAAATTTTTTATTTCTGTGCTAATGTACTGTTCATGGATTGAATGGTAGTGGCAATCATGACAGTGTACTTAATTGCCATAACAAAAACGCCTGCCTAATATTTAAAAAGCGGCAAAAGGCTCCGCAATAATTCATGATTCTTTACCTACGGAAAAACGGAAGACAGCCGGAGCTGACTATATAGCAAACTATCAGGCAGGTTGATGATGCCCAGTCCTAAATAAAAAAGTAATGAAGGTAATGGAATGGACACCCAATTGTGGCAAAGTTGCCCCCTTATTTTGTCCAAAATGAAGAGAGCGATAATTACGACAAGAAACTTTATGCAAATCAGGTGTGAACTTGTCCGACAGAAAGAAAGAATGATGAACAATGAGAGGAGACAGGTGAGAAAATTGCAAAAATAAATTCCTTAAAAATTAATGGGTTGTTGTGTGTGTAGATACGCATTATGAAACGCAAAAAATTAAGTGATAATAAACATGCAAGTCAACAGGCTACTTCCCTTTATGAAAAAGATAAAATTGCTTTGAACATCTTATGTGCTAGGAATTGGGGGATGTTTATACCTATGCGAGTCATTCGTCAATTCGTCTCAGGCTTCACAAAAATGGGAATGACTCCATCCCAGCAACAACTAACAAGCTCAAGTACCTAAAAAATCTGTTCAGCCTAGCGCCGTTATAGTACGGTATTCCGTAAGAACAACGTGTCATCCCACCGTAACAGAAATTTCTAACTTATGCAGTCTTATATGACCCCACATATTACAGTGCTTTGTAAGTACGTTGGTCGGTGATAGTGATGGGTACAGATCCGAGTTGAAAAATTTTGCCAAAAGTTAAAATTAACGCTTGATTGACATATTGACGACTCGACATTCCTGAAAAATTAAACGAGTTTTTTTATGAAATGAAAATCTATAATGAAAATTACCAACAACAACAAGTGTGTATTGAACCCACCCGGCCCTCAACCTTGTAATTCGATTGTTTTTTTAAAGAATTGGTTTAGAAGATTGGACAAGATTATTGACAAACGACAGAACAGTTTAGGCCTGCGGACGTTGAAATTGCAATGATTTTGTGTAGAGATTTCAAGTGTACAGTTTGAGTGCTGTAAACCTGAGGAGGAAGAAGAAGGAGAATAAAGCAGTTGAAAAGGCATCTTACTTTACATCGAAAACGAATAAATTTTCGCTGTTCCACTCTCATCTCACATTTTTGACATTTGACAGCTCAAGTTGTAATGATGATTTAACAAGCGATAGCGTTCGCACAAGTAGCAGCAGCAGTAACATTGATCAGGAGAATGACGATGAGATGAGCAAAAATGCAAACATGTTCCTGTTTCCTGCTCCTGTTGTTGTGAAAATGCACACACTTTTCAAACAAGAGAGCTGAGGTACTGTGAGTAGCCATAAAACCTTTTTGTTGAATCAATTCTCAAATGTAATGTAGCTAATAATGTTTATGTAACATTTTAATTTTTTAAATATATCTTTTTCTAGTTTATTATTTTCAATAAGGTCAATGGTCAATGAGCCTGCACTCTCCATATTACTTTTATCGTTAACCAGTGATAGTGTCGAGATTGTTAACGCGAGATAACGATGATTAAAAGTCATTGAACTTAATCAGTTAAAAATAAAATAGTGAAACTATTTTCATATCGTCTCAAGTATACGTAATTCCATGCAAACGAGAGTTGCCTCTGATAAGCTATATTTCAGAGTTTATTCTTATTCACAAAACAGTTATATGTCCAGCTACAGTACATACGTAGATGGACAGGTGAGCTAATGAATGTTTTATGAGAAATGATAGGAGTAGCAAACAAAATGAACAGCAGAATGAGAACCACTTTCTCTCTCTCATTTTTGCTGATATCATCCGTCTTTTGTTGATGCCCAGTCATTTGGTGGTGAGTGCTCATATATGTAATTTTCTCAACTGAATTAATCAGTTTGTGATCTCTTTCCCCTTTTGTTTCATCGTCCACGTCCATCATCATCGTCTGCATAATGTGGAGTGAGGAGTCCAACCCAAACAAACAAAAACTATGATTTTAATTTTGCTATTCAGCCAATCAAACATTACACATTGCTTTGTTGTGTCAAGGCATGTAAAAACCAACACAGCTTTTGCACAAGCCCCTCTTTAACAAAAATGTCAAAGCTTTTGCTATAATGTAACTTTTATGGAGTTCGTATTTGTATACCGAATCTTGCCCTTTTCAGTTGACCCTGTGACCCTGACGGGCCCACCCAGTTCTGATCGGCATAATCGGCGATCACACTCTATTAAATCTGTTAAATCTGGAAGGTTTAACCACATGCATTGTATTTATTTCCCGACAATTGCATCCTCCGGTAGCCACGTAGGGAAAAACTGGAGGATTGTCATGGGAGATTTACTTTAACGTGAGCGTTGATGATATGAATATCTGCAAAATCAAAATTCCATTATATGTGAAACAAGAACAGCAGAAAAGTGCAAGAGTCGCTAGTGGTACAAAATGTATTCATGCCAGTTGCCAGCTATCTACTTCATCATCACGAAGGTGCCTGTGCCTGTATTAGTACTGGTGGCATTAAAACGAAAATTGAAACGTAAAATTTTCAGTCAAAAACTTTTTCATAAAAACCATATATATAGTTGATTATTTTTCAGTGCATTTTGTCCATTTACAAAAAAAACTATTTTTTGTCTAGTATCAATACTTTCTCGTTTTTAGTATTGAGAATTGAGACCACCGACCACCTCTTATTCTTATTCAGTTGTGTGCTATATAATCACCTTGATCAGCATCCATTGGCAATTGAAAAGTATTTTTAACGGAATAACTTTTTTGTGGACAACATTGTAACGTAAAGAACAAGTTGAGTGACGGGCTAGTCGATAGTTATTTAAAAAATAAAATATTGTAAAATTTGTAATAATATTTGGTTTGGAACTTGTGTTAGTAGTTTTTGTCAACTCATTTATTGCCCTAGTTATTATCAAATTTTCACTTGGAGCACAGCACTGAAGATGTGAAACATTCTAAATCTAATATTGCATCGTAGGTCAGAAGATATATAATTTTTTTTAGTGTCGTTCAAGTTTCCTGTAAACTTTAATTCGGTCGTTTTCACCTAACAACTTATAAAGTTAAATTACGGCAATTGCCTTGAATTTTGAATTTCTTTTATTGGCGATCGGATTTAGAAGAGTTTGTTTTATTAGAGTTTTAATGTGTATTTCCTGTAATTAATAGTAATTATTGTATAACTTGTTTAAAACATTGTTTACATTGATACATGATACGCAATCACAAATCACAATTAATTTGCTTTTTTGGATCATCTAGCTTGCAGCAGAAATACAAAGTGTTTCATCCCTTCTTCAATTCTAGATGTAATAATGTATAGTATAACAATACAAACGATACATTCAATCCATAACAACTTATAAAGTTAAATTACGGCAATTGCCTTGAATTTTGAATTTCTTTTATTGGCGATCGGATTTAGAAGAGTTTGGTTTATTAGAGTTTTAATGTGTATTTCCTGTAATTAATAGTAATTATTGTATAACTTGTTTGAAACATTGTTTACCTACATTGATACATGATACGCAATCACAAATCACAATTAATTTGCTTTTTTTGATCATCTAGCTTGCAGCAGAAATACAAAGTGTTTCATCCCTTCTTCAATTCTAGATGTAATAATGTATAGTATAACAATACAAACGATACATTCAATCCTACTTTGACGACCACGATTATTATGATGCAGGAGTTTTTTGCAACTTTCGTTTTTTATTTATCATCGTTGACTTGAGTGACGGATAGCAATTACTCTGAGCTCGTGCTAATGAAAAAATGGAGTGAAGTTTTGCATAAAAGAAATTATAGAAGCCTTAATGAAATTAGGTACAGGATAGAGATGATGATGACGACGACGACGATGCCAGTGATGCCTCTGCTAACAGGACTTACGATTAGTGTCACTATCCATTTTGGATGAGGATGACAGACGACAACAACGACGAGCACGACGACAACGATGAAAGGCAATTTACATGGATAATTATATTTACTCTAACCATTTTCCATTACACTCTTTACAGCTACACCCATTTTTCATCATCGCTCAGATCCCGACTTTTTTGCGTTATATTTTTTCATGCATTATTTCTTGCTTACTGCAGGGTAGAAAAGCTTCCATGGTTATTATTATTATAATTATTATCAAGCTTTTGTTTTATCAGGTTTCAAGGGCTTGTGCATTTAAAATGTAACGTCAACAATTTGCCAGGTTTTTGGACGTTCCCATTAGTAAGAACTTTTTAGCATGGGCAGATGGATGGCCCTACTCAACCTAAGAGTGTACCGTTTTAGATGAACGACCCCTTAACAGAGATAAAGAATTTCTCTTGGACAAACTTCCTATAATACGCTATTAGCTTGGCTTTAGTGTCGTGATATTTTGAATCTTGGAAATTTATACTATGATACCGTCCTACTATTGTATCTACTTTTTCATATCATGAATGAAAATTGCCAAGCAGAAAGAGAGAGGCCCGCCGAATTACTCATTAATATGTTTATCGAGGGCAAACTATCCTGAAAAAAAGTTTAGCTAGTGGCAAATATTCTGTATAATTATAGGGTATTGTCGCCTTGTCACGTGTTTGTGTGTGTTCGTGTTGCAAAGTTAAATATATTATGTGTGTAACGTGTGATCGTAATACACTGAAACTGGTGAACATTTATACCATGTTCAAGTTGATGTAAGAATGCTATTTGCATTGTAACTTTTTTGACAAGCCAAACTACTAAAATAGCTTCTCCTGAAGAAAAAACCCTGAAGTTCAGTGACTTTCCAGCAGTAATTTGAAATTTTCCTTGATTTTTTTTTATAAAAACGGGACAGCACATTGTACAAATTCGTTTGAAAATTACGAAGAAAAATGTTTTTCCAGATTTATTGGAGTTCCGCGAGCGAATTTACCTTTTGTGTGGTAAGATTTTTTTTTGTTAAAACTGGATTGAAAACGTCTTCCCGTCATCACAAATAGGAGGTTCATAGGTCCAAGGATCACTTTTGCAAAATTATATATCTACAATTTTCTACAACTATGGCAATTTATTTGTATCAAAGTTCAGTCTGTTGCAAAGCAATAAAATTAAAAAAACATGAAATGCAATTGATGACACGTAAAAATCCACTAATTCTAATATTCAGCCATATTTTTTATACTTTTTAAAATAAACTATGTTGCATAAATAGGAAATCATTAAGCCTATTTTCATATTAAATCCAATTAAAAGTGAGGCATAGCCTTATCATCAGTTTTTGCTCAATTGTGTAGTTTAGATTAGCTTAGCTTAGGTAACCCCGTCCCCCTCAGTCCTCGGGGGGTTCAGGTCGATACCAAGGTCGTCACTATGGTAAATATTGGTAATCACGTCAGGTACTGTCTTTGACGTCCTGTTTGCACTCTGGCACCTCTTTTAGAAGGTCTTTGCAAAACAGCATAGAAGACGCAAAGACCGTGTCTCTCTTGCTCGCCTACCAAAATGGCCATCATAATATTCCACGCAGCAACGCAGAAGCCGTGGTACAAGTTGCTCTTATGCCAAACTCAATTATACCTTCACTCTGATTACATATTTTACCAGTGATCATACCATCAATCTCCTCATCAATTACATTGTTAGCAAAATCCAGTAAATCACGCCCCTTCCCCCGCCGCGTCTTTTGTCAGTATCCAAATTTTTCGTTGAGGATAAACCCAAAATTGCCTCTCATTACCGAAAACAAAATAACAATTTGTCAGACCTGCTATCGTAATCGTCATTTCTGCGCCGCGCGCGGCTACATGGCTCTGGCTCTATTAACAATAACATTCATCTACTCCGCCACAGGCAGCAGCACCACCAAATTTTTTGGCATTAGCAACTTGTACGAACCCAGTACAAAATACAATCTAAAAAATATATTTATCCCCTTGTGTTTTTCCAGTAGAAAGCTTATAACATTCTCATAAATCAAGTTATTTCGCATGGTGGTGATGATGACGACGACGACGGTAAACTTTCTTTCTGACAGACATGCTGATCGCCAACTATTCATACAAACGAAAAATCTTGTCGTAGTGTACATTTTTTGTACAGTAACGTCGTCTCAGCCTCTAAAGTTTAGAGTCTAACTGCATTTCTTATAAACACGATGAAATAATAANGCTGATCGCCAACTATTCATACAAACGAAAAATCTTGTCGTAGTGTACATTTTTTGTACAGTAACGTCGTCTCAGCCTCTAAAGTTTAGAGTCTAACTGCATTTCTTATAAACACGATGAAATGATACTAATGATGAGCGTTTTTATGTACGATGATGAGTTCGGCTCCATTTCCCTTTGGCTGGTTGGCTACATCATTTTGTGTGCCGATACGTGCACGTAGATTTATATCGTTTCTTTAATGCAACCAGTAAAACACTTTTTTCTTGGGGAAAAAAGATGCCTGTTTAATCTGGAAGATTTCCAGCAATGTACCATCATCATCGGCATCGTCATATAGACTAGTTGTTGAGGAACACGATTTGTTGTCATGTCAAACAGCTATATAGCGTATTGAACCGATGCTGCCTGCCACCTCTTCAATTGGATCATTAATAAGTAGGTATATACGTAGTAATTTCATTACTTACGTTTCATGTCTTGTTGTCGGAGGGTATTTATGTACAGCGCAAAGAGATGCAATTATTTAGAATTTTTTCACGTTCCGCTGTTCTTCCTCTTTTCTGAAGAGGCAGTCGTGCTTCCAGCTGAACAAGTGCGTGCAGTAATGAAGCTATGGAACGTTGTAACAGCATCTCTGCTGCATAGTGCAGTGGAGTGCATTGTATGGTGCGATATGGAAGAATGAATTGGTATGGCACACGTACACAATATGTATATAGGAAAAATTCCACTAAGCAGCCATGCTCACTTGACTGGACTGGACGTTATTCTTGACGTCGTCTTAGTTTTTTGGAAGAGTAGTCGTCGGTTTTTAACCGTGAAACAACTTTTAAGAAATGGTAAAAGACTGACGTAAATGTGACAACGAGAATTTCAGGTGGGGTCACTAACATGGTAAGTCGAACAGTCTAATTGCTAG